>JAUNZO010004171.1:0-57109 GCA_031894775.1 Chloris gayana
GTACTTGCTCAACATTTTCAAACTCGACTATCAGGAGCCTAATAAGAAAACACGACCTTATCTTCTTCTTTGGCCACGTTTCAATATCACGCTTAGACTAACTCCAACAAGGATGTACATTTTTCAGATGCAAATCATGGATTGCATAGCGTGAATAGTGCTTTGCATTCTATTGTTTAGACACCGGCTCCAACAGAGACAATGCATTTCTTTCACCACACAGCTTTCTTACTCGATGAATGCCTTGGAGGAGAGAGAGTATTCATTTGTAGCTCTCCTCTCTCTTCCAATGCAAAAATACCTCCTTCTTTGCATAAGCTGTTGGAGAGCATATTTGTGTGAACAGTAGCTACCGGATATGCATTTTTGGGTTTGCCTGTCCTTTTGCATAAGCTGTTGGAGTCAGTCTTAGCATCTTTGGTGATTTGCTTCATCATAAAAGAATGCCCGCCTGTCTTTTAAAAAAGGGGCAATTGCAAGACTGCCCTCCTTTTGGAGGTCAATTCTGATTCTGGACCTCTTTTACAAACTTTGCAAAATCGGACCTCCTTTTTGAATCTGAAACAGCAGGTTGCCCCTATTCTGTTAGGGGCAGTTAACGGTGTGAAACTCATGGTAAAAAGACGAAAATGTCCTTGGTAAAAAAATTGCAAAAAAACAGATTTTTGATATTTTTTTAAAATGATTTGTGCTTATTCATATTTTAAGCATGATTTTGACATGATTTTTTAGCATGATTTTGACATATTTTTTGAAATTATGTTGCGTGCTGATTTCTTGTGAAAAATCACTTCAAATGTTGCTGAAATTATGGTGATGTGTTGAATACTTGTCAAAGTTTAGTTCATATGCTGCTGAAATGTTTCAAAAAATATGTCAAAATCATGCTAAAAAATGAATGAGCAGAAATCATTTTTAAAAATATCGAAAATCTGTTTGTTTGCAATTTTTTTACCAAGGGCATTTTCGTCTTTTTATCATTGGTTTCACACCATTAACTGCCCCTAACAGAATAGGGACAAACGGCCACTTCAGATTCAAAAAGGAGGTCCGATTTTACAAAGTTTAAAAAAGAGGTTCAAAATCAGAATAGACCTCCAAAAGGAGGGCAGTCTTGCAATTGCCTCTTTAAAAAAGGATAACTAACAGCAGCGGCAACGCAAAAAAAAACATTGTACTGTATTGAACGTCTGAATTAGGGTGCTCATTGTGACACTCTTTTTAGAGCTTTACAAGAACCGATAAATTGTTGTCCAGACATTCTAAAATCTGATCTTCTTGACTTGCTGCCTCATTATTTCGCCTACATCGGTACATGCAGATACGCTCCACATGCTGCATCTTATTTGACCCATGGCCGCGTATAATGCTGCGTCTTAACGTAGGGCTTGATTCAAGGGTCAGACCTTCAAATCCGCAAAACTTATGATATTTTTCCAATTTCCATATTCATACTGCAGAGAGTGTGTCACTGCCGAGTCAGCCATATCAACAGTTATAAACCGGATCCGGATCTTCCGGGTAGAAGCTCTAAAGGGTGCTGCCGTGATTGACATTAGATCTGATTGTACCATCCGATTATCTAAGGCTCAGCTACAGCAAAAAAAAAGAAGGTATGGAAAAGTCAGAATAGCACTAACACTTTAATTGTAGGAAATAGCTCGTCTCCCACATAGTAATATTACTTTTCACGTGCCACTGTACTGTTCTCTTAATTTTCTTCCTCACCACAATCGACCCCGATACAATCAATCTATTTGGCGGCATTAATTCACTGGGTTACTTAATGGCAGCCGTGAACCTGAATGTCATGAGCATGCATTACAGGCGTTATATGATTCTTTAAATAGAAGAATCCTTACATTCTTAATAATTGATTGAAAGAAAAAAAAATCATCTGCTCTTTTTCGCCACCAGCAAATGAGCGATGGACCAGTCAGCTTATAGTGTAACACAAAAACCTACAGGATGTATATTCTTATTCTGATAGCTAGAGGATTTCGCCTCCCTCAGCGTTTTGGCCTCCGTGGCCACAACCTGGAACCGACACGTCATTTCGGAGCTACGTGGTCATCTAGCAAATGGACCACGTCGTCCGGTTGAGGTCGGTTCCGTCATGGGCTGTGGGCCGTCGGGTTGGGACCGGGAGGACGGGATAGCCCGACGCCGCTCGTGAAATGCCTTCCTCCCCGATCCGAGCCGCCGGTCGTGGACTCGCCGCATCCGGCGACGACGAGGGGGAGAGGAAGGGGACGAGTGGAGCGAGCGCAGAGGAAGAGGGAGGTGGAGCTGCCGCTAGAGTCGACGTCACGGTATGGGGACGGGAGTTGCCCATCGTGGCGCGAGCTCGAGGGGAGGAGGGAGGGGAGCCGCTAGCTCCGTCGGCGCTGCAGGGTGGGGACGGGAGCCACCCTCGATGGCGCGACCGTGGGGGAAGAGGGAGGGGAGTCGCCGGCAGCACCGGACGGCGGAGAGGGGGTCGAGGGAGGAGGCGGTGCGCGAGGCGAATGAGTTGGGGGCGGCGCACAAGGCGAGTGGGGTCGGGCGGCTAGGGTTAGCTAGGGTTTCCTAACCCTAGACATGGCTTATATAGGGGTCGGTTCATCATTGGGCCGGCGGCCCATTAAGGCAGGAAGTAGCCAGCCTGATGGTTTCTTTTGTACATGGCACCTCGATTTCATCTAAATTTACAAGTGATCGTTTAAATATGTTATTTTGCACAAGATGTCTCATTATATTCCAAATTTTATGTTAGATTTTTTCTTTAAAGTATGTTAAAATTCATTTACATATGAACTCCAACAGTTTTTTTATTAGTTTCGCGAACGCAGCGGAGCGCGTCTACCTAACTAGTAAATCATACAGGCTCAGTCTAGTACAACAGTCCTTTTTCTGCACGAGAAAGCAGTGCGGTGCGGGATCAGGGGTCCTCTTAATTCAAGTGATCAATTCAGAGGGCATCGATTAGATCCACGTCAGGGATCGGTTTGTAACACACTATCTCAATTAGGGTGCTAAAAATGTTGTGTTACACTGTTCCTTTTAAGAGGTACTACCTTTGTCCCATTGAAAGTGTCGTTTTTGACTTTTCGATTTCACATTTAGTCGTTTGTCTTATTCAAAAATTTTATAATAATACTAAAATAAATACATTATTATTAAAGTATCACTAATGATAAATTAAGTTAGAAAAAAATAAGTATCGTTTGCATAAATTTTGTGAATAAGACGAATAGTAAAAGGACGATATCTAAAACGATACTTTCAATGAGACGGAGGGAGTAGTTCCCAATTTGTCGAGGTAAATATTTCAGTTGAAAAAAAATACGTCAGATGTGTTGCATGACCTGAACGCGATTTTGTCACTATTGGTGGTGATACCCAGGGCAACTTGTTTCTACTTCCTTTTTTTAACCAAAAGCAAACTCCACCGAGGGGCGGGAGGCGAGGACGCGAGGTGCTATATATATAGTAGTCGCCACTAACCTCGAACTCCCGCAATCAGTGCCCCTCTGTTCCCCTTAAGCGATATTTTCTTTTTCCTTGGGAAGACAAAACTAAGCTATCCTTGGATTCTTGCACAGGTTTCATTTGCTTACTATTCCGATAACTCTTGTGATTAGCTCTCTTCGATTGTTGCTAATACCGTTGCGATTCTTTATCTTTGCAGTTGTGATTTGGAAGGGGAATTCCGTCGAACAGGATGAATGCGTTGGCAGCAACCAGCAGGAACTTCAAGCAGGCAGCTAAGCTGCTGGGCTTGGACTCCAAGCTGGAGAAGAGCTTGCTCATCCCATTCAGGGAGATCAAGGTGATGAGCCCGCTACAGTTTTCTGAGATCTAGCGAGCTTTTGTCTGCTATTCCGCATGCTCAGTGTGTTTCCTGTATTCCGGGTGAATACGAAAAAAATAATTATCAAAACTAGTCTTTTTTGAAATGGAACATTGAAAAACATTTACCTTTTGGGGTCCTATGGTATACAGGATTAATCTGCCTTTTTTGTTTAGTTATTGAGCAACAAGCAGTTTGTGGTTGCAGGTTGAATGTACGATTCCTAAAGATGACGGGACTTTAGCGACCTATGTTGGGTTTAGGGTACAACATGACAATGCTAGGGGTCCTATGAAGGGTGGAATCAGATACCACCACGAGGTGAGCAGATTTGTTTCGGTTCTTCTGTCCTCTGTAACACAAGTAGTTAGCATTTGATTCTTGCAACACTTTGCGTCTTTGCCGACTTGAAATGGTCCTTAAGCATAAATCTCGATTCTTTTGGAATCCTCTGTCTGTATCTTAGTTACTGTTGTCTCTGAGAAATATCTTGTCATTTCTATACAGTTTTCTACTGATTTTAGACTGATTCAAATACCTGCTGGGAAATCTAAACCGCATATGATCAGATCAGGTCCTGACATTTACGAACTCTCATGTTATTCAGGTTGACCCTGATGAGGTCAATGCCTTGGCACAACTAATGACATGGAAAACAGCCGTGGCTAACATACCATACGGAGGCGCTAAAGGTGGAATAGGATGCAGTCCTGGCGACCTGAGCATCTCTGAGCTTGAGCGACTTACCCGGGTTTTTACTCAGAAAATTCATGACTTAATTGGCATTCACGCCGATGTTCCAGCTCCAGATATGGGCACAAACTCACAGGTTCTTTTCCCTTTTACATTCTTTCAGCATTCACACGGGACTTGATGCGAATGCACTCTGTATATGCTTATTTAACTTATTTGTTTGTTTCATTTATGAAGACAATGGCATGGATACTTGACGAGTACTCAAAATTCCATGGCTATTCACCTGCGGTGGTGACAGGAAAGCCTGTTGTAAGTTAAATTATTCAGTCTTTATCATGGGCGTGTATTGAAATGATGGCTATCGATACAAAATTATAAGATGACATGGGTACATCCACAGGATGTAGATAATTTTTCAATCACAATCCTGTGATTAGATTGCAGCGATATTGTGATCCTTAGTGCAGAGAATGATTATTTAGATGGAAGCAGCAGTTATAGAATACTTGTCTTCTCTCCTTCACCTTACAAATGTGCTCAATATAGGACCTTGGTGGATCATTGGGAAGAGATGCAGCTACTGGAAGGGGAGTTCTGTTTGCTACCGAAGCCTTGCTTGCAGAGCATGGCAAAGGCATTGCAGGCCAGCGTTTTGTTATACAGGTAAACGGTGTGTAGGTTACAGCCATATTTTTCAACCTCAGAGACCATTATGGTTTTAACTCCCTACGGGAATAGATTCATGAAGGACAGGTAGTCCTGTCTGTTCTTGACCTTTGTTTGCATTAAAAAAACAGGGGTGTGTCTACATTTGAGGTGACTGAATTTTTGCTAATGTTTCAGTCACAGTTTTCAGTCTTTAGATGTTGATCCACCACTCAGAATTTTTATTCACTTGTGGCAGAAAAAATATCTTCTGAAAAAAAAATGTTCCACCCAAGAAATAATTGTTCTAGTAGTATATGTTCACTGTTCAGAAAATCTAACTGAAGCAAATCCAAAATTTCAGTTAACTGAAAACTAGCAAATCTGAAAAACAGGCACAAATAGGCATTTTGTCTACAACGATTTACTTCCACACATGAGTAACGGGTGCCTTGCTTGCCTCTTTCTAGGGATTCGGTAATGTTGGTTCTTGGGCCGCTCAATTGATCAGTGAAGCTGGTGGTAAGGTGATCGCTATTAGTGATGTCACAGGCGCTGTCAAGAATGTCAATGGCCTTGACATTGCCAAGTTAGTGAAGCACTCGTCAGAGAACCGTGGTATCAAAGGCTTCAATGGAGGAGATGAGATTGACCCACGCTCACTGCTCACTGAAGAATGTGACGTCCTCATCCCGGCAGCGCTTGGGGGAGTAATAAACAAGTAATTGTTTTTACCTGGTCCATTCTCTTTCAGTACCTTTAGTATGTTCAGCAACATCCTAGCTTTTTTTTTTTTTGAGGACAACATCCTAGCTATTTGACGTGAACCTGAACGCATATGAAATGTTTGTAACCATATTTTTTCCTTTCCAGGGAAAATGCTAATGACATTTTTTCCTTTCCAGGGAAAATGCTAATGACATAAAAGCAAAGTACATCATTGAGGCTGCTAATCATCCCACAGACCCCGAGGCTGACGAGGCAAGTCATACTTTGATTCAGACAGACTGACAATATGAATGTAGACTAAGATGTCTTCTTATCTCTCTCTGGAATTTATCTACAGATCCTGGCGAAGAAAGGCGTTCTCATCTTGCCTGACATACTTGCAAACTCCGGTGGTGTCACAGTGAGCTACTTCGAGTGGGTTCAGGTCAGTACTTGTTCTAACATTCAGATCATGTCCTATTTTTTCTTCTGAAAACCAGATCACGTCCTCTGAACTGTCTGTTCATTGTTCATAGCAATTGATGTGTGACTGTTATTGTTGGGCTTTGGTTGTTCAGAACATCCAGGGGTTCATGTGGGACGAGGAGAAGGTGAATGCGGAGCTGAAGACGTACATGACGCGCGGGTTCAAGGACGTGAAGGAGATGTGCCGGAGCCACAACTGCGACCTCCGCATGGGCGCCTTCACCCTAGGCGTCAACCGCGTCGCGCGCGCCACCGTCCTCAGGGGATGGGAAGCCTGATCTGATGCCGTGCTCGCACCACACCATGTCTCTCTTGTGTCTCCTCCCCCTCTGCTGTTGTTTTTATTGAGCTCAGCATTTAGTTTTCGTCGAGGGAAAAAAGCCAGTTCGGTTAATAATTCATCCCGTGAAGCGCGTCTTCTTGGAGATCAGTTGAGGGAAGAGGAAACAGTAACAATAATTCTGTAATTCATAGCTGAAAATGCTTGCTGCCCTGCAAGCAGCGATGTGATTCACTGATCTGGTTTTATTGACAGCTTTGGATTGTACTCTCATGTCATGTGGTCAAATAAGCAGATAGTGTATTCCATTATTAACCTCTGAATACATCTCGTGAGTACTGGTGATCACTCGACCAGAGGATCAGTGGATATGAAGCTGTAGACGACCATGTCCCTGAGCTTGCCCTTGACCACGCAGTAGCTCCGCAGCACGGCCTCCCTGGTGAACCCGGCCTTCTCCAGCACGCGCTGCGACGCCGCGTTCTCCACGTCCACGAGCGCCTCGACGCGCTCCACGCCGTCGAGGTCGCCGAACACGGTGGCCACCGCACGCTTCAGCGCCGCCGTGGCCACGCCCTTTCCCCAGTGCTCGCGCGCCACGACGATGCCGACCTCGGCACGGCACCGGTCGTCCGTCGGCGTGATGCAGACAGCGCCGACGGGAGCGCCGCCGCCGCCGGCGAGGCAGATGGCGCGGAACCAGGGGTGCGGTAGCACCGTGTCGCGCAGGAACGCGAGGAGGGGCTCACGTGACGTGTAGGCGTCCCACGTCATGAAGGCCGTGACGATTGGGTCCGACGCCCACGCCATCATCGCGTCGGCGTCGGCGAGGACGAACGGCCGGAGCGTGACTGTGTCCATGGGTATGGGCTCCGGCCGGGCGCGCACTTGGTGGTCCACTCGACAAGCCGTCGGAGTTTGTCTGGTAGTAATGATTAGAGGAGTCTTGTTTTCTTTGGTTTATGATTGATTTTACCCAGACTAATCAAAAGGGAGGATCAATCGTGTCACGGCTGAGAAAGAACGGGCTTTACTTAATATAGATTAATAATATACAGAGTGACGTGTGCTTTTGGGTGTGCAGAACTTTTAGGTAAGGAGAAAGGTGAGTCACGTCTGGTATAATATCATGTTCAAATACGTGGCAAGGAGCACCGACCTGATTGCTTTGTCTGGTCCAGAAAGGCAGAAACGGCACCGGTTCCGTTGTCATCTTCGTTCATCTTAAGTGGCTACGCGGATGGAGCACGCAACTCGCAGATTCACACACGAAACTAGCAAATTTCAGCAAGATTCAAATGCATCCAAGTCGAGACAGGTTGCAGCACAAAATTCCACAAAACAGGGGCGACACAACCAAAACTATCACACATTCACACGAGACACCACATGACCCGCTCCGGACGGATCACTCCGGCGGAGGATCAGTGGCGATGAAGCTGTACATGACCATGTCCCTGGCGCGGCCCTTGTGCCAGTAGTGCCGCCGCAGCACGCCCTCGCGCCGCATCCCGGCCTTCTCCGCCACGCGCTGCGACGCCGGGTTGTCCACGTCCACCAGCGCCTCCACGCGCACCAGCGCCTCCACCTCCGCGAACACGGTCGCCAGCGCTTGCCGCACAGCCGCCGTCGCCACGCCCCGGCCCCACTGCGCGCGGGCCAGCACGTACCCGATTTCGCCGCGGCAACGCTCCGCCGTGGGCCCCACGGCCACCGCGCCGACGGGTTGGTCCTCGCCGGCGAGGCAGATGGCGCGGAACCACTGGTGCGGGAGCACGGTGTCGCGGAGGTAAGCGAGGAGAGGGTCCGTGGAGGAGTAGGGGTCCCACCGGCAGAAGGCGGCCACCTGCGGGTCCGAGGCCCAGGACATCATCGCCTCCACGTCGGAGAGCTCGAAGCGTCGGAGGGTCACCTCCGCCATGGGAGCTGGTGCGATGGGCAATGGGCGTTGATCGTAGTCTGAGTATCTCGTGGTCAGGTTCTGAGAAGCAATGGTCTTGTGGTCACCGGCACCGCTGATAAAGGCACCCAGAGAACACGCGTCTCTGCTCAGGCAGCCTGCCGCAGGCATATTCGTTTCTTCCTGACCCTCTCTTTCGGCCAAAAAGATCGTTAAAAAAATCGACCAAATTTGAAAGGAAACATCATCACTAATTGTAAATTCGTGATATTCATACACGATTCGACAGAGAAACCGGTTGAATCGGCACCAATTTTACACCAATTTCTAATTCAGGGATACACTCGTTAGTGAATCACTCGACCAGCGGGTCGGTGTCGATGAAACTGAACATGACCAAGTCCTTGACGTTGCCCTTGATGAAGCCGTACTTCCTCAGCACGGCCTCCCTCGTGAACCCGGCCTTCTCCAGCACGCGCTGCGACGCCGGGTTCGCCACGTCCACCAGCGCCTCCACGCGCTGCAGCCCCTGCATCTCGCCGAACACGGTGGCCACCGTCCGCTTCACCGCCGCCGTGGCCACGCCCTGCCCCAGTGCGCGCGGGCCAGCACGTAGCCCAGCTCGGCGCGGTACGGGTCGCCCGTCGGCGTCACGGATATGCCGCCGACGGGGCGGTCGTCTCCGGCGAGGCAGATGGCGCGGTACCACGGGTGCCGGAGCACGACGTCACGGATGAAGGCGAGCAGAGGCTCCGTCGACTCGTACGCGTCCCAGCGGCAGCGGACGGCGACCTGCGGGTCCGACGCCCAGACCATCATGGCGTCAACGTCGGAGAGCTCGAACGGCCGGAGCGTGACCTGCACGGTTGGCGCCGCAGCAGCGGGCCGCGGTACTTGGTCTTTCTGGTCCATTTGTGAGCTGGTTTTTGGGATCTCCAATTTCTCGATGTAGCAGCATTAGAGCTGCCGGCATGGGTTTTTATTTGAGCAGGCACAGCAATAGCCTACTTCGTTTGATTTTGACCAGATAAGGTTCTTGATCGTCAAGTTTACTTGACAAAGGAAGGTGGGTGGAAACAGGGCGTGAAATTGATTAGGGAAAGTGAATTGTTGAAATAAATGGAGTAGAACAATATTCTTTCTAGTTCTAGTTTTAGAAAACAAACTCTAAGAACTAAGTGTGGAAACGAAAAATCACTATATGCACTCCGACTCCGATCCGTTTGAATTTGAATAAAATTGATATTTGAATGATATGAATAAACACAATAAAAACAAAATATAAGAAACAAAAAAAAATCAAACACATGAGCACAAAAATTTACCTACACAATTTAAATTTAATTTATGTTTAAGTCAATTTAAAGGAATTTATTAATACTAAAATTGAATTTTATTTATTGACATTAATTAGGAGAACAAAATCGAGGACTATCCCAAAACTTATGTAGTCCAACTCATGTGGCTTGGAAAGCATTATTGATCCATGAGCTTGTAAATATTTTCTTTCATCTTCTATCTCGTATTAATGCAAAAGGTTCCTTGTTCTTGAAATACAAAAATCGTTTTGGAAATAAATCTACAGAACCACTTGCCATCCTAATCGGTGGGAAAAGGCCAAGAAAAAGACCGAGGTAGTGTGGCCATTGTAACATATGCAAACAATGTTTATCCTCATGAAACAATTGTTTTCACTAGATATTCTCACAACATGTATTTATCTCTACCTTCTATTATTTTATTGGAGATTTGTGGCAATAAGTTGCTTAACTGGTGAGGTAAAAAAACATATTTATTGCAGTTTCGATGGTCAAAGGAAACAACGATCTGGTTTAATGTGTTTTGGTGGTGTGGCACACCGTCAGGTCATGCTGCCACCGATATGGCAATGAGGTGTGATATAAATATGTCACACTATTTGTGATATAGCATTGTCCTATTATAACATTCATATTTTGTTCCTAAATACATTTCACTATACTTACAATATCATGTAAAAATATATTAACATCATGATACATTTATCATAATCAATTGGTCTAATGCTCATATTATTATCAAAATATCATATTCACTTCACAGAAATGAAATTAGTGTTCTACTACCAAGTTACGAAGATTATTAGTGGTGTCATATAGGCTGGGTAAGTCACGTTTCTAAAAATATCTTGTCTCTAGAAATGTTTAGGCTTCTATATGATTTTCTACCTAAAAATAACATGTTATTTTTTTAGACCAATGGAATCAATACGTTGCAAAATTGTGACATGATGAGGTGCATAGGCTTTTGACAATGACATGTCTTATATATTCTTTGCAGCATATACATACGTTATATGTGGTGCAATAACTATATAATCCTTTTTTTATAATGAACAAAGATGGTTAATTATAATGCATTTAAGCACATGCATGGTCGTATTTCTGAAAGTGAGCATGCCGTACTAGTATTTTCATTTCTAGGCATCGTCTATTGTTGGGCTCGAAAACAAGACAATGGGCCAGTTTATGGGCTGCATCTTCGGCGCAACAAATTGTTATTTCACCGCAAGGCACATTCTAAAGCAGGAATTTCTAATCAAATCCATAAATTATGCCACAATTTGTCTCAGAAAAATTACGCCATAATTTTTTTAGTAACTTTTCCTTTTCTGCAGTGAAGAACGCGTACAAATTCTATTAGTACTTTTTTCCCTTTTCCTCAATAATAATGCAAATGGGTATGATTATTCTATATGAAGAGGAGAAAAAATAACAGCGACAGGTCATGAAGAAAGACATGTCGGTGTATTGATCATCCCAAATCCAAATAACATAGTGAAAATAACTCACACCGATTGTGCTGTTTCGAGTATGCAACCACGAGCGATTGCATGCCACTGGTTGATTAATTTCTTTGTCGCTACTAACCTTGCGATTTTGAGTTGCTCTAGTATTTATTTCGTGGTCTCAACATACAATTCCACCGGATGCCGGTTAGTCCTTGCCGATGTCATTTGGTATATCATTTTTTTCGAGCAGCTCGGGGGGGATCCCCACCTACTTTCATTCATCGGCGCGAATTGCGCTTTGGAATATAGCGTTCGATTACGGGGGCGGGTAGCCCGGCGGCTCGAGGGCGCCCGTCAAATGAGAGCTAACAAACGAGCAAAGAAGGTCTCGCAGGACCGAGAGGGGGGGTGGGAAGAGGATTAGCCGTCCGCGGCGGATCGACGGGGCAGGAATCCAGGAGATGGCGCCGCCAAGCATCAAGCAGTCGACGCTCGGTCGTGTCGCGGAGGCGGAACCGCCGGAACTCCAAATCGGCGGCAGCCTCCCGAAGAATGGACGAGCAGTCCGAAGTCTTGTTGTTGAAGACCACGTCGTTGCGAGCGGTCCGGATGCGCCAACAAACCGTGATCGTGGCGTCGGCTTTGAGTGCTTCCGGTCCGCCGGGAGGCCCTAGCAGGTCGAACGGGACGCATGTGGTGGACGCCGGGACGACAATTTGGAGCTTGTCCCGGACCGAAGCAACGAACGGGGCATTCGTGAGAACGGATGGCGGCTGTCTTCTACGGGTGCGCAGCAGCGTGAGCGATGCGAGTCCTCCGGCTTGAGGCATTTCTTGTGCAGCAGGTTGGAGCGGGTACTTAGCCTCGTTATTGCGAAGCAGCCAAGCGAAGAATTTTACCTTGGTAGGCACCCGCATCACCCGGACGACCCGGCAGAGAGGGTCGTCGACTCTCGTGGCGATGAGACACCGGTAGGCAGCGCGCGAGGAGTACTCCACCGAGCCCCGGATGAACACCCTTTCGTCGGCCGCATCATCGAGAGTTACCATTGCCAAGCACCTGCGCAAATCCGTTAGCTCGCGCACCGCAGCCCGGGAAAGGCGAGGGCGCGAGTGGAAGATGGAAGGCGGGGAGAAGGGTAGAAGCTACGAGAGGAGTGGGTGATCGTACGGTGGCTGTGAAGAGCCGGGTACGGCCATGGAGGGGACCGGAGCCTAGCCGATCGTCATACCGGAAGGAGGTGGACCTGCCATCATGGACAATGACGCGGGTGAGGGATCGGTAACGTTCAAGCTCGTCGTTCAAAAGCCCGCCCGGAAAGGATGCGGAGGGGATGCCGCAGCTAAGGTCCCGCCCGGGATCGCGGAGGAGCCAAGAACGCCGGGTGGACGAGTCGCCGGCGAAGATCTTGTGGACAAACTTGAGGAGGAGGCAATGGTTCTGGGTCGCGAGGTCTTTGATGCCGAGGCCTCCTTCAAGCGGGGCGAGCATGGCTTTGTCCTAGGAGATTAAGCACCGGGCCCCGGAGCAAGACTCCTCGCCCGTCCGGACGAACGCACGGCGTCGCCTCGTCAATTGCTGCGATCACGATCTTATGGAGAGGGAGGGAGCTCATGTAATAGACGGGGAGGGTGTTTAGCACGGAATTGGAAAGTTGGAGTCGGCCACCGGTGGATAGTAGACGCCCTTTCCAGCCGGCGAGGTATTTGTCACCTTTGCTAACTAGAGGGGCGAAGTCCGAGACATGGAGGTGAGTTGGAGAGAGGGGAGGCCAAGGTAAGACCGGGGAAAAGAAGAGACAGGGCAGCCAAGGGTGGCCGCCATGGCGGCGGCGTCGAGGGGGAGACGTGCGGGGGACGAAAGTAGTCTTATGGAAGTTGATTGAGAGGCCGGTGGCTGCGGAGAAGGAGTCAAGGACCGCTTTGAGCGTACGGATGGCGTCGCCATCGGCACGCACCATGATGAGAGTGTCGTCGGCGTATTGGAGCACCGGCGGGGAACATCGTCGGCCGCGGGGTGTCGAAGGTGTCCAGCGCGGTATTCTTCCTCAATCATCCGGCGCAGAAGGTCGGCAACGATGATGAAGAGGTAAGGGGAGAGGGCGTCGCCTTGCCGAAGCCCGCGAGCGCAGGAGAACCGACTACCCGGGACACCGTTGAGTAGGATGGCAGTTTTACCCGAGGCTAGAATCCCTGGACCCAACGACGCCAAGTGTCGTCGAAGCCACGGACTCGGAGGATGTCGTCGAGGGCCCCCGAGCAACCGAGTCGAAGGCTTTGCGGAAGTCCGGCTTAAGGACCGCGGTGGGGGAGCGTCGGGAGTGGAAGCGGCTCAAGAGCTCGGCGGCGTAGATGTAGTTCTCGGCGATCCGCCGGCCCTTGATGAAGCCGGATTGGTCGGGGCTCACGAGGTCTACGATCCTAGGTTGGAGACGCGTGACCAAGGCCTTCGTGAAGGCCTTGACCATACAGACCTTGAAGGGATATAGGGCGGAAGGAGTCGGGGAGCGGGCGCCGTCTTTTTGGGGAGGAGGACGAGGTGGGCGCGGTTGATGCGTTCAAGGTCGAGGGTACTACCGTGGAAGGCGCGAAACATCGCGGCGACATCGGGCTCGACAGATGGCCCGGAACTTGCGATAGAAGGAGGGGCCAAAGCCATCCGGGCCGGGGCTGGAAGACGAGTTCATGGAGAAGAAAGCGGACCTAATCTCGTCACGACCGAAGGGGCCGGAGAGATCGGAACCTTGGACGGAGGGGGCGGGGTAAAGAACGGAGAGGTCAAATCCCCAAGAGCAGGGCGAGGAAGTGCCCGGGAGGTCGGAGTAGTAGGCGAGGAGGAGGGCGGCTTTGTCTCGGTGGGCGGTGAACTCAACGCCATCGCCGTCCGGGGAGCGGATGGTGTTTTTGCGCAGCCTATGCGAGGCAAGGGTGTGGAAGAACTTAGTATTCTCGTCCCCTCGATCGCGAAACGAAGCTTGGCTCGGCGCCGCCAGAGAGGGAGCATTCGCGGATGGCTAGATGCAGCTCATCCGTGGCGAGGCGGCGGAGGGTATGTTCGGGGTTGGTGAGGGCGCGTTCTTCCTCTAGGAGGTCGATGGCGGCAATGATGGCACGACAGTCGCGTTCCCGCTGTGCGGCCGGCTTGAGGGCCCGGCGCCATTTTTACACTCGTTGCGGCAACGCTTGAGCTTGGCAACGAAAGCCCCGCTAGGGTCTTGGGCATTGCGAGGAGGCGCCGCGGCCCAAGTGCTCGAGATGAGCTCGCGGAACTGCGGATGAAGGCTCCAACCGGGCTCGTAGTGGAAGCGGTTGGGGCGGGGGACCGAGGTGGAGATCGAGACCGGGAGGGGCACATGGTCGGACGTGTGGCGCGTTAGGGAGGAGAGGGTTGTGTTAGGGAGGACGTCGTTCCAATCGTCGGTTGATGAAGGCACGGTCGAGGCGGACGAGGGTTGGGTCTACGCGGTTATTAGACCGGTGTACGCGCGGTCGCGGAGCGGAAGCTCAAGGAGGGCAAGAGAGTTGATGGCATCATTGAACAAGGAAGCTTCAGAGAGCGAGAAGTTGTCCGAGTTCTTGTCGGCGGGGGCACGAGTCATGTTGAAGTCCCCAAGGAGGAGCCGGGGAGCAGGGTTCGAAGGGCTGTGGCTGGGGAGGTCATCGAGGAAGGCCGGCTTGTCCCGGCTGGAAGTCGGCGCGTAGACGTTGGTTACCGTTAGGAGGAGGCTCGTGGCGTCGAGGGAAAGGAAAGTAGTAACGGCACGGGGGTGCGGACGGAAGAGACCAGGGTGAAGACAGCCGGGTCCCGGGCGGTGAGCGGCCCGCCGGCTGAGCCGGCAGAGTCGGAGAGAGCATGGCGAGGAAAGGTTCCGAGGAAGAAAGGAGCGGAGTTTAGAGGAGTTGGGGGCGTCAAGTTTCGTCTCCTGGAGCGCAACTAGGTGCGGGCGGGCGCGAGAGGAGATCGGATCGAACGCGATCGCACTTATCGAAGTCATTCGGACCGCGGACGTTCCAGCGAGACACGGAGACGAGAGGCGACCGTCATCCATTGCATTGCGTAGGAGCACCGGCTACGAGAGGGGGTACCGCGCGGTTAGGCCGCGTGGGCACCCGACGAAAACTACTAGAAAGAGGCCGACGCAGCGGCGGAGGTGGCCTAGCGCCACTCGCCACCCCGGTTGAGGCGGCGTACAAAGGCGGCGGACGCAGCTGCCGGTCACGGAATCACGGCGGCGACAAAAGGGACACGACGAGGAGGCCGACGCGAGGGCACGGTGGAGGACTCTAGGCGTGCGGGGGTGCCGGCTCGAGGCCGCGCAGCGTAGGAGCGAGCCTCGTCCATCGGCGCGGCGGAGACACCGACGCGGCAAGCTCGCCAAGCTTGGCCCTGGGAGGCGGGCCGCCCCAATCCTACGCAGCTTGGACACCGGGATCACCTTGGGCGCAGGGCGTTGCGGGATGCCGGACTCCTCAATGGCGACGGCCGGGGAGCGTGACACGCCGGCGAGGTCAAGCTTCGCAGCCTTGACCCGCGCCGCCTTGGAAGTGGCGCTCTCGTAGTGGGCGAGTTCCTTGGCCGCCGGCCTGCCGCTGCGGTGTTTGTGGGCCAAGTCCGCCTCACGCTTACGCACGGTCCGGCGTTTGCGCGTGACGGACTCATGCTCGTCACCGGCGCTTGTGTCCGAGAGCGGGAGGCGCGCGAAGGATAGGCGCGGGGCTGGTTCGCCGGCGCCCGGCAGCTCGGCGACGTTGGCTTCGGGAGCTTCGAGTCCGTCGCTTTCGGCCGCAGCCGCGTCGTCCTCGACCGGCGCCCGAGAGCGGGGGCGAGTGTGGCAGGCGTCGCGCCGGCGTGAGCATGGCGGCGAGCGCCTCGCTCGCGCAGCTAATCGTTGTCCGCACGCCGCCGCGGACGAAGGTGAAGGAGAGCGAGAGGGGCGCGCACGGAGGCGGGGATGAACCCTAGCGGTCGGGGTAGCCGCGCGGGGGCCACCCGTCTTCGGCCAAGGCTAGGAGGCGGGCGACCATGTGGCCCCCGGTGGTTCCGGGAGCAGGCCCGAACGGGGAAGAGGCACCGGCCCCCGCCGGCCGACCGCCGGCCGGGTGCACCTGGCCCCTCCGCGGTAGCCCCGCCGCCCCGACCGGGTGGTCCGCGCGGACGAAGCCGTAGTCCGAAGGCTCCGGCGAGCCCGGGCCCCGCATCCATTGACGAATCACGCGGAGGCGGACCAAGGCGCTCGGGAGGCCGTGGGGGTTGCGCACGAGGAGCTGTCCGGGGACAGCCTTGCGGTGATCAAGGCGGAGGAGGACGCGCACGTCGGAGAAGTCCACCTCCCGGAGGCATCGGCCGTCTATGAGGCGAACGTGGCCGATGGGGTGGAAGGCGCGGCGGATGTGGTCCGCGGACCGGTGCTCCGGGAGGAAGTCCGTGGCGCCGATGTCGGCGTACGCGCGGTCGTCGGTGAGCACACGGTTGTCCGCCTCCTCGTGGCGCTCCAGGGTGATGTGCGGATCCCCAAGGCGCAGCGGGGAGAGGAGGACAGCGGATTCCCGGGCGTCGGCGGTGTCGAATTCCACGAGAAGAGCACCGTGGGACGACGGGTGCAGGGTGCAGCTCGGGTCCCCGGCATGGAACTCCGGGGCACGGCGCAAAGTCGCCGCTGGAGCCGGTTCTTCCGGGACGAAGTAGGCGAAGGCGAAACGGCGGCTCCACGCGAAGCGGCCGTAGGGAGGAAGACCTCCACCATGTCCGCCGGGGCGGGCCGGCCGGGGCCACCCGAGGTGTTGTCGCGGAGCGTCACGGGGGTTGTGGAGCGGCGCCCGCCGTGAAGGCCAGCCGTGCCGCGGTCGTCCTCGTCGTCCGCTTCATGGCCGCTGCCGCACCCCGAACGGGCGCGGGGAGCTGGGCCGCAACGGTGAAGGAGGGCGAGGCCGCAGCGCGGAGACGGTCACCGACGGTGCGTGCACCCCGAGGGACAGACACGGCCGACGGGTGGTAGGGGGTAGCCCCGGGCCTTCCACGGCGGAGCTCGGACCGGCGAAAGACGGACATCCCGAGTGGGCGGGAGAGGTTAGAGGGCGAGAGGGAAGGAGGTGGGAAGGAGGGAGAGTTACCCGTGCCGCGGCGAGTCCCACTGCGGTGGCCGGAGGCGAGGCGGACGGCGCACTTAATCGGATCGCGGCAATCCTTGATGAGGTGGTCGGAGGCGAGGCAACGAAAGCGGCGCTGTTTACGAGAATTGGCGTAGATGGGAGGTGAAAGGGTGCGCGGCTCTCTAGATATAGGCGGCGGGGAGGGAGGCGAGAGGACGAGCGCATCACGGTAGCTCTCCCGGTGACTTGAATGGCGATGGGACGCGTCGCCGGGCGGCGCGGAGCTTGGGCAGCACGCGCCGTCGGCGTGCGTTGGGGTTCGGGGCGTCGGAGTCGTTCCCGCCATCATTGCGGCCGAGGGACGCGAGCGACGGCGATGAGTCCACGTGGCGAGCGGGCGGCCGAGGATGATTGAGAGAGGGAAGGTGAAGGAGAGGGGAAGGGGGATTTGAGATGAGGGGACGGGAGAGGTGAGGTGGAGCAGGGGTGGCGGGGTGTAGGCGCGGCGGGTTGGCGAACATGGTTCACCGGGTCGCCACCGATGCATTTGACGCGGGGGCCCCGCAACTCGGAGACGAGGCGGCGGAGCGGTCGGTCCAGGGGCACGAGAGGGACCGGTTGAGAGCTGGCCTATCCACGGGTCGGGCGCATCGGGGAGGCAGCGGGATCCGGGACGTCGAATCCATCGATGGTCGGGCTTCCGCGAAATCAGACTTGGGTTTGAATTTTGAAACGCAGCCGTGGTCGCGCGCAAGACGCGGCGCGGTAGCGGCAGCGCCGTCGCCGGCGCGCACGGCGGTTTTACGGTGAGCGGCGACGGCGGCGGCGAGTCGGAAACGGAAGGAAAACGGAGGCACCGAGCCGGCATTGACCACGCAGCAAAATGAATTGGGTAACGCGGGCGTTAGCGGCGAAGGAGGCGAGCACTCCAGCGGTGCACTCGGAGACGTGGAAGCGTTCGGGGAAGACGGAGAAGGTGAGGGTTAGGGCGGAGGCGACGGTCCGGGCGAGGGGTTGAGCCATCGGCGGCGGTGATCTAGAAGGGGTTAGGTGAGAAGTGCGCGAGCGACGGAAAAGCAGCAACCACGGAGCAATGGCAAGCGCCAAGGATGAAGTCACGAAAGGACGCACCAGGGAGTCGGCGGAGGTGGTGCCCTCGGGTGTCGCCGTCTGCCGAGGCTCGGCCGCGGAGTCGCTTCCTTCCCGACCAAGGTCGAGCTAGGCGACGAGGGGCCCACCGTGGCAAGATTCAACGGGAGGTGCGGCGGACGACGAGCGGCTGCTCCAACCGGCTGCAGAAGAGAGGCCTTACCGGAGGGTGGTGGTGGAGTTGGCAGCAATGGGGGCAATGGGGAGTAGGTGCGGGTGACGGAGCCGCCGTGGGCGGGCGGCCTCCAAGGTGGCTGTCCGCCCCTAACGCGGGCACGGCCGCCGCGCGAGCGCGGAACGCGCCGGTCGGGCGGGCGGGGAGGCGGGGCATACCGCCGGCGTGGGAGCGGCCGCGGCGGGGGCGCGGAGCCCGACAGCCTCCCCATCCCATTTGGTATATCATGTTCCAAGATCTTGCTTCATATAAGGGTATCAACCGGAAGAAACAAGGACCAGGCGCTCCAACATCATGTCTAACTTTTATGGTGAGAGAATACCCTTCCTCGAAGTATTCAGACCCTGGTAAATTTCATTCTTTACATCTTCAAAAGTGGTTGAGTCAGTAGCAGGAAATGTGATACTCGGAGGAATGCTATATGTTGTACCTGTATCTTCATATAATATTTCACCACCAGTGTACACAAGAATGATTATCATCGCATATATACGACCTACAGAATTGTAGTAAAAATGTTACTAGCGTGTCTTGTTTGACCATGTTAAGATATTCAATTCAGTAACAACGTAAAAAAGCCGTAAATATTTGAAGCTCCGTTGGAATAATTAACTACACCAATGAGTGTTATCAACACATTCTCCTTCTAGAAAGTCCCACGTCTAGTATGCAATTCACATATACGCGCATCAATCTCTTTGAATATAATAAGCTTTGAGCACAGATTGGTGAACTAGTACCAGGTGGTTTTCTTTTCTTACGGAACAGGATGAACAAAAACATTATTGTGCTAGGCTAATCATCATGATGTGAGACAATTTCTAAAAAGAAACACCCATACCTGAAACCAAACAAAAGCGATTTGATCAGCTTTCCACGATGAAGAATGTATGCACGGCGTCAAATACCATGTCCCCGCAACGCCGGCGGCCGCTCTGTATGTGACCTAGCGTGCAAAGCAGCAGTTATAGGAAGATGGGTTGTTAGGCCTTCCAATCAGCGGCCCATTAATTCTTTTCACATCAAGCTAATTGGGCTGCACATAGGTGGACAAGTGGGACATGTGCTTAGAGAGATGGAAAAAAGAGATTTGCTTGCTCAGTTTTGAAAATACGTAAGTACATGTGTTTATATATGAAATAACCGGGGTCGCGTGTCTACACTACACGCCCATGCAGGTTGCACGTCAGGCAGCAGCTGATTCATATTTGCTGTTGCTGATGGAACAGCAAGCTAGGTGATTTTGTCGTTTATCATTTGAATCTATTTGAAGTGTTCGAAAGTTCATCACCCACATGAAAAGGAGCAGGGGGAAGCAGTCACATACCAAAACATTGTTTATAAATTTAAAATGAATTATTTCTTTACACTTATCTGAAACAGTTGAGATTTCTTTCTTGTAAAAAAGGTTTGTGCATATCTGAACGTTGTTTGCTAGGTTGAGTTAGCGCGGAGCACGAGCTAATGCTAACTGCTCCAGGCAGGTAACCAAATTACCAAGCACCAAGAGCTCCTGATATTTTGACACGGACGACGCTGTATTCGGGCTGTGTTCGTTTTCTGGAGTCTAAACTTTAGAGGTATCACATCATAAAGAATCTTACTATTTAGAAGTATTAAATAAAGTTTAATTATAAAATAAATTACAGGTCCCTAGACTAATTTATGAGACGAATCTAATAAGGTTGATTAAGTCGTGATTAGAAGACGGTTACTGTAGCATCATTTTGATAAAACATAGATTAATTAAGCTCATTAGATTCATCTCGAAAATTAACACCAGTCTGTCAACAGGGTTTTATCATTAAATTGATCGAAATATTCATAAATAGTAAGATTCTATTTGATGTGAATAGTGCTAAATTTTAGAGTATAGGAAACGAAGGGGACCTCGGTGACAAATCATTTTTGCCTATATCTGGCTATGTTTGAATCGGTATACACAAATCACCTTGTATCACGACTAACAATATGCTGAAAAAGGAAGGCATGCAAGAGTTAGCATGTGTCAACTGAACCACATATAAAAAAAGCGAACATTTTTATAAAAAAAGCGAACATAACCCATGAAAGGGATATCAACGCATTAAGTATACAACACTAACCTGAACAATTCATTGGCACTCTTCAAATGTGATATTTGCTATATGATACTGAACTGAAATTCATTTGTTGTTGAACACTACAAATGAAATAGATGGAGTGTCCTGCAGCAAATGAATTCTAGGTCAGTGTCCTATAGCAAATGGCACACTTGTAGAGTGTCCTACAGCAAATTCTCGCTTTGCAGTTCATGCCAACGGGTGCATATGATTCATCCTAAGAAATGTGTGCAGGCAAGAAACTCTGGCTAGATCTCAGAAACGACGAAGCAAAGCCATTGCTGAAACGCCGATGAAGACGAAGGTCATTCTGGGCCTGCTAATGCTTCCGTCAGAGCTCTGAGGAACGACGGATGTTGGAGTAGCCTTCGATCCAGACCCTGCTGTATCAGACATGGAAAGCGAAACTCTGCTTAGTTCAGTGTGATCTACCAAGCCAGTTTCAATATCTACTTTGGAGCCTAATTATGTGTATGGATCGTGTATGTACCAGCAGGAGTGACGTTGGCGTCTGACGGCGCTGCCGCGGCCGGAGTACCGGGTGTCGTCGTACCCGCCGCCGGAGAAGGCAGCGGAACTCCCACGGCTGCACCAATGTACGATAATATTGATCCGTGTGTCATGTCAAGCTGCTAAGAATCAGTTCACTAGTACTAGGTATTTTCAGGCACGCTTACCGTTGCACTGACTGGCAGGTGGGGCCTGGACCTTGCAAGCCCCGGGCAGCTGCAGCGCGCGGGCGCTGTCGACGGCGACGCCGAGCGTGGCGGCGGTGCCGCCGAGCACCGTGCAGAGGCACCGCGGGCTGGACCGCAGCAGATCGGATAGCGCGGAGCAGCACGGCCCGTCGGGCGCCGTCACGTTCCCGGACATGTAGTCCATGCACGGCGACAGGCTGACCAGCTCCGGCATGCAGCCCGACCCGGAGGGCGCCTGCGCCGCGCACCGGCAAGCCAGGAGCGCGGCCGCCACGGCCAGGGCAAGGCCATACGCCGCTGTTCCTCCCATGGGCTTGGATTGACGGGTTCAAGGCCTTGTAGTCTGTAGTACGAAATCGTGCGTGTGCCCGCGCACCAAAAGTAATTTTCTGGTTTATAGCAGAGGCAATCTAGTCCATGGCAGATCAAAGAGTGGCGAAGTGGGCGCCCTGCCGTGGCAGGCCACAGGAGCAGGTTAGTTAGGTGAACTGCTGGATTCAGATGCTACCCGTTTTGTTTGTTCAACTTCTCGCCGGTCTTTTGTTGCTTGGGGAACTAGCACACGTCAATCTGAAGACGAAGGCAGTAGCAACCAGCAAGCGTCCCTTTCTTTCCTTTGGTTACATCATTGAGCCATTTGGTCACGACCCGTTCCTACCTGACCTAAACAGGACCGTTAGGATCAACAAGTAGTAATCAGCAAATGATCTGGCACGCGTCAACATTAGCTCGGTTCGTGCCACCAACTTAACCAGTCCCTCATCTACCACTCGAAACATTCCCCAATTTATGCGCCGGCACGGGCACCGAACGCTGCTTCAAAAAAGTTTCCCTCCAAATTGAACTCTCCTGCAACCTGTCCCACGCCGCCTTCACAGGACGCAAGGATGAGCCGCGGCGGGATGGCGTGCGCGGCGGCCGCGCTTGCAGTGCTGCTCATTGCGGCGGCGCCGGCGTCCGGGCAGGTGGCCACGTCGTGCACCTCGATGCTGATCACGACGTTCACGCCGTGCCTCAACTTCGTGACGGGCAGCACCAACGGCGGCGGGTCGCCGACGGATCAGTGCTGCGGCTCGCTGGCGGAGATGGTCCGCACGGGTGCCGACTGCTTCTGCCTCATCCTCACCGGGAACGTGCCCTTCAGCCTGCCCATCAACCGCACGCTCGCCGTCTCCCTCCCAAAGCTCTGCAACTCCATGTCCGTCCCGCTCAAGTGCAGAGGTTGGTTGCCGCGAACTAAATAAATCGCTGCACGACTGCATAATGAACACGATTAGCAGCTGAAACTTATTGTTCTGTTTTCATCATTTGCAGATACTGCGGCGCAAATCCCATCGCCAGGCCCGATTGCGTTTTCTCCGGGACTGCCCCCTCTGCGTAAGGATCTCTTCCTGCATCCTCTGCTTACATTGCTCCAAATGTGCAGAGATCTGCGATCTGTCTGAATTTCTCTGACTGATGTTATCGACACATTTCACAAACTTTGCAGCGCCAAGTCCACCGGAACCGCAGCCAGATTCTCCAGTAGATCCCACGGCCACGCCACCTGTGGCGGACTCAACGCCGATAACTCAAAGGCCAGTCTTGATGCCCAGCTCGGCACGGAAGACTTCACATGTGTCCGTGGCGGCTGTCGCCATCGTGCTGTGTTTAGCTGCATCTATTTTAGCTTGATTACTTGATTAGGATGTGAGGGAGTAAAGGATGGTGGATGAATGTATTTATGTTGTGTAGTTTGAGAATGTTATACATGAAAATTCGTTTTCAAGGCTTTGAGTTTACCGTGATACCACTAAGAGCGATATGTATTCTAGTAAAATTTAGCATGCTGAGTGCTTAGACCAATGAAGTTGACGACCGTGACTATAATGTCGCTCAATCTTACCTTTCCCCCTATACGGTCAATGATCTTCAACAACAAAAGTAGACCGGTGAAGCTCACGAAATACATTGTTTTTGTTACTATATGTACAGGTTTTACACCACATACCGAGTTTGGACATGGTGTTTATTGTAGCGATTTCATCAATATTGGTCTTGTCTTTTGTCAATGTTCTTGGTAATAGCATGCGCGTGCTATATTTTAAGAAACGAAAAGAAAACATGTTAATGAATTGTGATTACGTTATCAAACATGAAATGCGGGTAATATACTTTGGAAAACGAAAACAAGAAGAAAGTGGCAGGAATTTCCCGACGACACCATGGTGGTTGAGCAACAACTAAAGGATACTATCTATGTAGACGTCAGTGGTTACTACTGGTTCGGACTTAGCAGCCACCAAAGATGGTACAAATATAGAATGTTAAGTCGATGTCACTTCTAACTACATCGGATACTTCCATGTGGTGATAGGGAAAGCAAATCAAAAAAGAAAGAATACCTTGCAAAAATGTAACACAAAAATATAAATCCCAGGTTCCAATTTGTTTTTCTCATTCTATTTGCATGCGTATAGTGGTCGATTCTGGAAAATATTCACACGCCTTAGCATTATCTCAAGTTTTGGGTTCGACTAATCGTGAGCGAATATAAACAAGCGTAGATTAAGAAGAAGAAAAAAACACGCTTCGCCTCCTTCCTTTCAATACCCGGAGGTGGTCTTCCAGGGATGAGCTTTTCTTCCCTAAAAAAATGGCTAACTATATTTTCTTTTTAGTTATCCCATTTCACCGTCGTGGTTGTACGCCCTTCATCAGCTGTAAAGTTTGACAAACGTTACTTATGAAAAGAAAGAACACAATTAGGCCAACAATTTCAAGCCATATTGCGAGACTCAAACCGTTGTTAGCATCACCTAACACGGCATTGGATCAGACACCCGTTGAACCAAGTTTGCAGCAGATTCCCCGAATCAAATTGCCTGCTGTTCGTAACCACTCTGCTTGTTGAATGGAAAAGAAAATATCATTTCCGGACAGAGTAGGAAGCGGCAGCTCACCAAGATATCCAACAAATCCAGCTTCCGAAACAATCCGGAGTCCTATAAAGACCTCATTAACTCAGATTCACAAGCACACAGCCACAGAGATTCAATTCACCAGGTAATCAGCGTCGGAATCACCACCCGAGCAAGAACAGCGTCGGATAACCTTAGCAAAGCGAAGGGAGAGATGGCAGCAGCGAGAGCGACCGCATTGGTGGTCCTGGCGGCCGCGGTGGTGGCGGCGCTCGTGGCGTCGGCGTCGGCGCAGTCCGGGTGCACGACGACGCTGATCAGCCTGTACCCGTGCCTGAACTACATCAGCGGCAACGTGTCGACGCCGCCGACGTCGTGCTGCTCGAGCCTCAGCAGCGTCGTGCAGTCCAACCCGCAGTGCTTGTGCACGGCGCTCAGCGGCGACTCGTCGGCCCTCGGCGGCATCACCATCGACAAGAACCGCGCGCTGCAGCTCCCCAAGGCCTGCAACGTGCAGACCCCGCCGGCGAGCAAGTGCAACAGTAAGTCGCGTTATCTTCTTACCCGAGCAGAAGCAGAGCCGCCGCCGTGAATTTGCCAGATGCTCTCGTGTTTTTACTGAAAAGGGAAGGACTGACTTGATTTGCGCCGTGTTTTCTTCAGCTGCTGGAGGTGGCAGCACTCCCCCGCCGCCGCGGCCGCTACACCGACCACGCCGTCCAGCCCGTCGACCGGCGCAGGTACGATAACTAGGAGCCAGAGCTTACTGTTGACATGGCACGAGTTGTCTCTTAATTAATTCGGTAGTGGGGAATTGGTTATATATGCTGACCGATATGGCGTAACGAACTGAATGCAGAGGCCGGCACCGGATCGAAGACTACGCCGACTTCCCCCTACCTGACATCCGGCGGCGCGTCGATCCGCGGAGCGGCGAGCCTGGTGCTCGCGTTCGCGGCTGTGGCCCTCTACGCCGTCTCGGCCGTGTAAGAGCGCTTTGGATCAGACACCTGCTGTGGCCTGTGGGGTTTCGCTTCGCGCTTGGGGATTCAGGAATTTAATTTGGACCATTGGTTTGGCATCGGCGATGTTCTTTTGAGTCTTGTGCTATGTAGTATTGCTTGTTCATATCCATCGCAATAAAAGGATCCAGTTCATGGTTTGTTTATTTACGCAAACAGCAAAAATATCATGTCGTCAATCTCTAGTTGTTTAGTTTGCCTGTGACCCTACACTCTACAGCGCCTCTGAACTTTCGTCGGGTGCCGGGGCCATGATTCGTCACAGTTCACTCACTATCGCACTCGTACTCGTACACGTCGCAAGCTCGCGCATACGATACGACACGTCGCGGTCCGCGCAGGTAGACGCCCTCCGTTTATATGGGCCAACCAGGCGGTTAGTATACGGTCCGCCTCTCAGTTGCTCATCGGAATCGAGCCGTGGACTGTGGCCGAGCCGATCGAACAGAGTTCAGCAGAACAACAACGAAAAGCAATTTCGGTCCGTCTCCATCCGGATCCGGTCCATAACAGAACACAATTGCTAAAAATTGATGAGTCGGTATCCGCTAAAAATTGAAAAGAAAATATCACTTGGTATATCGTACAATTTTCAGCATCGATCTCCACCCGCTCCCTTTGCTATCCGCTTCCGACACCGGAATCGCCGCGCGTCACACATGGACGCCGCGTCTGCCTTCACGGTGTTGCCGGCACGCCTGACCGTCCACCGGATCGTGAACACGCGGACGGACGAGTGAGAAAGCCTCCGGCCAGGGAACGAGTGGGCACTCATCTCCTGCGCCACCAAGACGCCCACGGATGGGGACCGCACGGGCAGAACCTACTGGACGGGCTCTCCCTCTACGTGCGCACCGTCGACTACCCGTACCCGGACCTCACCTCCGCCGTCTCCATCGGCCTCTCCGCCGGCGCGGTCCGCAGCATCGAGGCCGAGCTCGGCGTCACCAGCGGCGTGCTCGAGGCCGACGCGTCCATCAAGTTCGCGACCCCGCCGCTCCTCATCCTGTTCGTGATCCTCCGCTGTCGCCACCACAGCAAGCGCAGCTACTACCTCGTCCACGACTCCGGCGGCGACGCGTCGCTCTACATGGTCCCGTACGTACAGGGCTACCTTCAGGCCAGCTTCACGGTGGCGCCCGTACCCGTGGTCACCGGCCGGAGCGAGCACGACCCGGTGCTCATGGCGCGCGAGCTCTGGACGGCGAGCGCCGACCGTGACCGCTTCTGCGTGTGCGCGCCGGCTACGAGGGCGGATCCGGCGTCGGACGGCACCGGACCGTGGTGGATCAAGGGGATGCAGTTCCCCGACCATGACCAGGCCTTCGCCGTGGAGGTGGTGTTCTCGCTCGACGGCAAGGCGTTCTTGGTCGATAACGCTGGTGACGTCGCGCATGTGGACATTGCCCGACGGGTACTGGATGAACCTTGCCGTGTTGCCGCCGGACGTGCACATTGACCCGAGGCCGGTGAGCCGGACCGTGGGCTGCGTTGGGCAGAGTTCCGGCACCAACTCCGCTTATTCATGGATGTTGCTACGTTGGGGAGGACACTGCTGATCCCCAGTATCCCGTCTTGATGCCGGATGGTGCTCTGACCGTCCTGCTGCCTAAAGCTGGCCAGAGAATAAGAAGAGATCGCCATCCCGTGGAGACTGGCTACGTCTGCAGCTTCGACTTGCGCAGCAAGAGGGCTGTCTCTGGTTTGGACTTGTTCGCGACTACTATACCACGAGACAGTGCGTCTTGCCGTAAGATTTCTTCGCAAAATGAAGTCTTGTTCCTCCACGGGACAGGAAGCTGCCAAGCATCTTGGGGCAGACATCGATGGTAAGGTTTGGACAGAGCATTGGAGTCGATCGTGACTGAAGAAAGGTTGATACGCCATGTCTGACGACAAACTATCCAGTGATTACTGCTTGTGGTAATACCATCACATCAAAATGTACCACCGTTGCTCGTGGATGGAAAGGAAAGGAGAGGTACGTGATTCCTGCTAAGGGCCACTAGTAAAAGAAAGGAGATCTTTTATGATGTTTATTACAAGGTACTGAGAGATCCGTATTAGAAAGTCATAGCATTTTTAAAACAAGCAAAGTGGGAAATAATTTAGTAATTGCTCCACCTAGTCCCTTAATTGATCATAAATTCTTTCATTAACTATCACATTCGTTCTTTTATTTCTCCATTTTTTTGTCATCTTCCGTTATTTCTGTCACCCTGTTAGCTTGAATAAGATAGAGAATAAAACTTATATAATGGGACTTTTCCTTCCGTTTGCTTTCCACCGATGTTGCTAGCTAATGTTGTCATGGATTCGTAACACAAGTCAACCATGCATTTGGACATATAGCACTTTTTAGAATGAAACATTTGTAGGGGATTTCTATCTCATCACTATCATGGGCACGTCTTACATTGTATGCAATTTCTCTTTTTTACAACAACTTTTTTTATTGACCTTTTATTGAGAGGGTAGACAGAACCTTTGAGGATGAAAGGACCAGAGTGTAACTTATGTCATAAAACAGGCAATGTTATTTTTTTCCAATTACATTCTAATTTAGTGTGCAAAAACGTAAAATATTTGGTTGGGGTGAGGGGGGGGGGGCACATGTCCCTACTTGCGCCACACCCCTCGAAACCAATCCTGTTTTTGTCGTTTCTCCATGCACAGACAATAGTAGTTTGAGTACAGGCAACCAATCAATAATCACTAATGTACTTCACATATTTGGTTATCTATTACTTTATGGTAACCAGTCATAACTGATGATCTATCTCTTGTTTCCAGTTCCATCAGCATACTATGTCCACAACCCGCTGCGTTCGTGCACGCTACTAAGTGGAAGGAGATAGCTCTCATGGTGGTTCAACTCCTGGCAGCAGCGGCCAAGGCAATAGCTCGTGAGGGTTGTTCAAGACCGTGCATGTTCGGCCAAGGCAATAGCTCGTGAGGGTTATTCAAGACCGTGCATGTTCAGCACACGCGACAGGATTAGAGAGTGTTCTGTGGAGGTAATTTGTAAATCGTAAGTAGAAATTCTTTTTTTGTCTTTACTTTATGTAGTATCAGCTTATTCAACAGAGGAAAAAAAACAGCACTAAGCTTTTGATTTGAACTTTTCTTGATCCTGTTTAACAAAACTGGACGAAGAAATCTCTCTGGTTTTTTTAACATATAAAGTAGGGCAAAACACTCTCTGCATTCTTTGGCAAGGACCGTGGATCGGGACACTGATCGGGCAGCTCCACCCCAGTGATCCCTCAGGGTTCACTAATTGGTAACATTAACATTGCGAAACGGAGTCGGTCCTTCTAGGGACGCGGAATTTGGGCCATGCATGGCTCCAGCCACCCCACATGCATCCCTTCGATACTGTTTTTTGAGATACGAGCCGAGTTGTGGGGCTCCTGGGATGCTTCCGTATTTGATCGGGGCTGATTTTCTGGGCCTCCGTATTTCTGTTATTAGCGGCTACCTTGTCGGGTCCACCAAAGTCACGGGTGTATCTCTCTTCCTCAATCATTCATAGTCTGCAGACTCCACCCATTTTGTTCCCCAGCAGTTCGCTGCCGCCTATTGTGTTTCCAACAACTTGATACAGATGTATCCTGTTTTTCACAAATTGGTGCAGCTGAAGATAGGATTATTCGTTTCTTGATAACCATTGATTCGCATCTTGTTTGCTCCTGTCTTTTTTTATAGGGTTTGCTCCTGTCTTGATCCTGTTTAATCCATTGCTTTTGGTTCTTCGTTTTGTTTTACAATTGGTTGGGCCATGTATATTCAGATTATACAAAAGGCATTTCACAAACAAGTAACAGTACAGTTTTGGAAGGAGTACACACACGGCAACAAGAAATAAATATATATGTCAGATAACAACTTCATATAAAAATACACATAAATAATAACATTTGGACCGCCAATGTTTTGCATCATTAGCACTTGATTACAAGCAGGTTAACTGAGTGCATCCACTTTGTCAACAGAGAAGAGCTCGTTTAACTTAATATATTACATTTTTACAACACTTTATTCTGTAACTTGTGGTCCAAATCCAAACTGAATGTAGCAGTTCTCGTATCCTGAAAACTCACCAAGTATTCATATTCGCCATCATTAACTTTTCATAAAGCTTATATGAGAATAAACTTGTGACTGTATGGTAGTAACTAGTAAGATTGACAATATCTAGTACATTACTAGTTGACAGTATTTAGTACATTACTAGTTACTGCATGGTAGTAACTAGTAAGATTGACAGTATCTAGTACATTACTAGTTGACAGTATTTAGTACATTACTAGTTACTGCATGGTAGTAACTAGTAAGATTGACAGTAGTTTGTTCATAAGTTCTCAAACACATTTACTGTACACATCATAATGAAGCATAATATCGATATAAAATTAATCCAATTATGAAACTACACAAGTATTTGTTATTTTTCATCACTACATCATAATGAAGCTTGAAGCATAAGCACGAACAATTTTCTTTTTATCAGTATAGCTAATGTAATGAGTCCACGTGAGTCCACATGAACAGCATACAATGGTCAAATATATTGACCAACCTTAATATAGAAAACTGCAAGCCCATGCTTAATCAATAACAAGGAAAATAACATGATGTCTTGTAAGTAGGAAACTCCATGCTATCATTAGATGCAGAAATAATACTACAAATTTGATTTTATCAGTCAGAAGACATGTTTTAAATAACAAAGTATGGTCCAAGAACTAAGAAGAATCTGTCATAAAGGTTGGTCTGATGATAAATCACATAAAAGATCAGGTATTGTTAAGATTAGGCATCATGTACTGCTCAACCATATAATGAGAGTTACTATAGTGTATGTTATTGTGAAAAGTAAAAAAAGAAGAACAAATAAAGCACACCAACTTGCCAGATTTAGACATTGGGAACTATAATTGCTGCCACGGAAGCGTAAAAGGTATCCGACGCTACACTACTAAGGCACCCTAATCCAATTCCTTCCTGTAATCTTTATTAGAAAAATAATAACCGGCAGTCATGAAAGATGTACCAATACATTTTGTGATATCAAGTTATCAGCTTCTAATTTATGAAAATTTTAAATTACGTCTTTATAAGAAGAAAAATATTGTTTCATGATGACAGTTGACAATTCATGTCACCATATTCCAAACTAGTCATCTTCAACCCTGAAGTACAACATGTAATACATTGAAAACGATCAATTTACACATCTTTATCAGGGACATATGGCTCTGCATGCCACCTTGCCGCATGATGCTTCCAAATGAACAGGTTGAACAGTTGATGCTCCTTTGTTGGATCACTGGGAATCTACAGATGAACAAGATTTAAATCATGACACATAGCTGATAAAACTATGGTAGAAAACGAACAATGTTCTACTGCACCAATAACGCAGCACCTTGGATTAAGGCAGTAGTCATTAGACGACATGCTTCGGAAGGGGAAAACTTCAGGTTCTAAACAAACGAATCTGTCTTCAGCTCCAACAGCAGATCCACCGGCGATCGCAAAAAAAGCAAATCCATCGGCCCAATGAATGGGTGAGTGCTGATGGAGAGCTACTGCAGAGCACAGAAATTGGGGGAGCAGTGAAAAAATGGGTAAACAAAACAGCGGTGCGTATAAAAGGGTTAGCTACAGACGGGAAAGCACCAATGCCGGGAAAAGGATGAGCTCACCGATAATGGGAGGAACTAATGAGCTCCAGATGGGAAAACGATGTCGCGGAAGGTATTAGCTCCAGATGCAAATCCACCGGCGCCAAGGGATGGGTGACCTCCAGATGGTAATCCACCGGCGAGACACTGAAGAAGAGATCTCTAGATGGGGAAAAACTTCACCGCCAACTAGCCGGCACTCCCTGATGAACGAAGAACGGCGGCGGATCTCCTAAGGCGGCGATGGGTGGACTGCTGGCTGCATTAATGAGGAATGACAGGATCTCTGGGACAGACAGCAAGCGCAGGTGGAGGTTGGGAAAAAACGGCAGGGAGGGACGGGAAGAAGACCGAGGGCGCAAGACGCAAGATACATCTCCATGGCAGAGCTCGCTGTGTGTTGTTGGGCGGGAGCAACAAGAGAGACGAGAGGGGTCTTCCGAGATGGGGATGGGATGGGGTCACGGACAGGGGAATCGGGTGCTCGACGACAAGAGGCCCACAAGAATACGGTACCTCTACAGACTCCATGTATTCTGGTGAAAATGTCAATTACTCCTCAGGTAGGGACCACAGCACGAATCTTGATGAAACAAAATCTGACGGTTGCATGCAACATGGCCCTAGCCATGCATGGCTTATTTTACTTTCCGGGTCCTTCTACTTCTGTAAAAGTAGTTTCGTGCTGTTCCGTCCGGCGAGTTCCCGCGGCACCCCCTGTGAGCAGAGCACCGCGCCGATCAGACCATCCGAGCACTGTCACGTCAGCCATGGATGCCTTCGCCTTCCTTTGGAGTAGAACAATTTTGGCTCTACGACGTATCAGATTGCTGTTCCACAGATGAATCAGATGTTCAGCATGCATGGCTGCTTCTTCCTCGGGAAAGCAGAGTGCGTACCGTACACATACACATACACATACACAGCTCAGCTCAGCAGCATTATTTCACCTGGAAAACTGACATAAGTACAATATACATGCATACGCGCCAACAAACACCGTACACACTTGCACGCAGAAACAAAGCACCACTGTCCTACCACACATCTACAAAGCTCGCGCGCGGTAGCTAGCAAAAGCTACTTATTCCACCGTCCGGAAAACACCTCGAAGCACACACATGGTACAGAGCACAAACCGAAGTGTACAAGGCACGTCGTCCACCTCGTAGTCTAGGTGATGGAGGCAAACGAGCATGCGGCGGCATCTACATGGAGGACGGGCCGCGGCTCTGCGGCCAGCGGAAGAAGACGGACTCCGTCTGCGCTTGGACGACGCGGTCCACCTGCTTCGCCGCGGCGCCGAACGCGAGCGCCTTGGCGTGCTCGTCCATCTGCCGCAGCGGGCTGTTCCGCCCGGCCAGGAACACCTTCTCGTCGAGCCCGGCGTGCACGCCGAAGCACAGCACGGCGAGGTTCTCGTCCTGGTCGGCCACCAGCACCGTCGGGTGCCCCGCGGGGACCACGATCACCGAGCCCACCTGGATGCGGGCCCGCACCTGCTTGTACGTCCCTCGCCTTGACCCCTCCTCCTCCTCGTGCCCCTCTTCCTGTTCCTCCTCTCTGCCCCACTCCTGCCTTCTTCTGTCGTGCTCGCGGGAAGACCGGCGGCCGGAGGCGGACACGTGCGGGCACGCCATCTCGAAGTAGCCGCTGCCCTCCACGACGACGGCGATCTTGGTGGCGCGCGTGCTGTAGCTCGGCGCCATCATCGAGCCCTGCACGAACGCGATTCGCGAAGCAGAGTAGCATGAGCTTTTTGGGTTGTTAATCCTTGCGTACAAAATGAAATGAAATGATGGATTCTTACGCGCGTGATGTTGGCCAGGCCGACGTCCATGTTGCGCGCCCGGAGGTGCGGGCACTCGTCGCCGGAGATCTCGTAGTGGCGGCCGTGGTTGTTGCTGTGGCGCGGCTTCTGGCCGGTGAGGCTGGACGGCTTGATCTCCCACTGGGAAGAACCCGACCCGCCTCCGCCGCCGCGGGAGCAGGACTTGCTCAGCTCACGGATCTGCTCCTCGGACGCCGTCGTGATCTCGCCCTTGCGCTGCCTCTCGAACACCTGCTCCCACTCTTCCCGGCGCGTCTTTATTTGACACAAGAAATGCGTGCATGCACATCGTTAGGAGCAGTTCAGGAATTTAGAACGTGATCGTGATGAAACACGTACGTTGAACGCAGCCTGAATAACTTCGTCGCTGAAGACGCTGAAGAACGACTCCGGGCGCTCGCCGCCGATCGGGAAGAACTCCTGTCGAAGAAAAAATCAGAAGAACTTCATTTGCACGAGTGCAAAGTAGTCGTAACGCACAACAGAACGAGATACTAGTATCAAGATACGGTGAGCCCAAACCTGGAAGCGCCCGGGCATGGAGACCGGGCTGAGCAGCATGACGACGCGGAACCAGTCGTTGCTATGCGTGTTGGCCGAGTACACGACGGCGCCGGCGGGGATGACCATGACGTCCCCTTCCTTCACGCAGAACGACTCCCTCTTCCCGCCGCGCAGCAGCACCACCACGCCCTCGCCCTCGCTCACGAACATGACCTCGTCGGCGTCGTAGTGGCTGGGCTGCAGGAACGCGCGCGGCGCCGCCTCCAGCACCGCCACGCGGTACTTCCCGACGGCGTCCTCGATCAGCTCGTCGGCGAAGCGGTCCAGCACGCGGAACCGGCCCTGCCGCGTGCGCGTCCAGTGCCGGAAGCTCTCGTCGCCGAAGTGGTACGGCCTGCCGGACCGGCCTTCTTCCCTCGGCTGCCGTTCATCGTCACCCCTGTCCCTGTCCGCGTAGGACGCGAGCGCGGCCGATGAGCAGAGGAAGAGGAGGAGGAGCAATGGCACGGCGACCTTCATCTTCATGGTGCCCATCTGGTGTTGTGTGCGATGTGGGAGGTGGAGGCGAGCGGCGGTGGCGTATATATGGAGAGGTGGCGGCCGGGGAGGGACGAGCCACGCAGCCATGGGCGCGGCGGCCAGGTGGCTGCCGGGGGCGCGTACGTGGCGATGGGGAGGCGATGTGGAGCGCTCTGCGGCGTGCTGGGCTGGTTCGCACTGCGGGGGCTGGCTCGTGATCGTGGTGGGTGCATGCATGCATGCTGGCTGCTGGATGCCGGCCTGCCTGCGGCAACGCGACAGCGGTGATTGAGATGGGGACGAATCGAGCTGGTGGACGGAGGTGCATTCCTACGCGCTGTGGGGAATTGGGGAGCTTGGACTGTCCGTCCCCTTGCGGCAATCCGGAATCGATTACAGCACGGTGACGGGTTGTTCTTCCAGTCCCACATGTCCTCCGCCTTCTGCAACGGTAGGAGACGCGGTCCAGGGCAGCGCAGATTGGGCCTGCTCCGGCCCAATGTATGCTTCGAAAGGTACATCCTGGGTTGGTCCTTCCACTGGTTCTGGGCCGAGCGAGATGCTAACAAAAGCGTAAGGCTTTCATTTTATTAGAAATCAATTAAAGGGCAGCTCGGCAGGAGTAGCAATCACTCTGTGGGCGATCTGGTATGCGAGGAGAAAAGCAATTCATGAACAGATTTTTCAGAGTCCTTTATCTACTCATAGCTTTGTGTCCAGATTGATTAGTGAGCTGAATCAATCAACTACTCACAGAACAGAGCCTACGTCGGCAAAAGATAGGCTTCCTTCTTGGATCGCACCACCATCCGACATGCAGAAGATTAATGTTGATGCTGCACTCTCAAAGAATATCGGGGTGGTGTCGGCTGCGGCAATAGCAAGAGATGCATCAGGCAATTTTCTGGGTGCGTCGGCGTTGGTTCTGGAAGGCATCTCGGATCCTGAGACAGCGGAGGCTTTGGCTTGTCGTGAGGGGCTTTCACTCGCCTTGGACCTGAATATGCAACGATTCAGGTTGGCGTGTGACAATAAGAATGTTATCAGGAGTTTGACTGGGATGGGCATGGGCGTTTATGGGCATGTGGTGCGTGAAATCAAGGCCAGAGCTAGCGCTTTCGTTCATTCAGACTTTGTTCATGAGAACAGGGCATCGAATGTAGATGCTCATGTGTTAGCTAGGAGCTCAGTTTATTCTTCGATAGGTCGTCATGTTTGGTTTCTTGAGCCGCCTGACGGCATTTGTAGCACCTATAACCTTTCCTTTTAATTAAGAGGTGCTTCTATTGCTCAAAAAAAAGCTCGGCAGGAGTGCCAAAAAAAGTGGTTACAAAGCACTTCCTTTTTTTTGTCCAGTACAAATGAAGGAACATTTTTGTTGGAATTGTACAGATCAAGGAACACGAATGCCCTATATCATACGTACGGGTGACGGGTCCAAAGTCCAAATTAATGGCACATTGCTTTTCTGGCAAGAATTCCATAATTCATTTTGAGGATCGATGCATAAATTTTTTGTATGTCAAAAAGGGCGATTCACCTCATCCCATTCCCAAAGACACATTTCTGCTTTGTAGAACAGGCAATATGGCGTGCGAGAAGGTGATCGTGACCGACGTGCTCCAAGAACTTTTACAGTTGGATGCACCACTCTCTATTCTCTAATGCGTACCTGGTCAGAGGTAAGAGCACTGTTAGGGTGCGCACATGCCCATATGATAAATACTTCAATGAACTTGCATCACTTATTTACCCATAATTAATAATTAAAAAACTATAGTGGACACATGTCTCTATGTTCACTGAAGTATTTCCTATAAATAATGCTACCTGATCGAAATACGTATTGGACCCTTTGAATAAAATGATGGGATATTTTGATTGTAGGTCCATCTTATGTGGGAAGAGAAAACCCCCTCTCAGCTACATTACTTTTGAATTCTACGTCAATGAGTGATATACTTACTCCAATCAAACACAATTGGTCACGCAACATCCAGAAGAAGTGCATTGAAGACCATGGAGTATAAGATAAAGACCTGGACGAACGCAATGACGACAACTCTCGTCCATATGATAGATGAGTACAACAAAATCTAATCCGACTCTCCGGTCTCCACAACCTATCGTCTGTAACTAATTACTAGTAGCACTTTAGTGTCCAACTCTCGTTCATTTTAGAGGAAGACGTATCTGACTTACAAAATTTGTTCGTTCAGCTCCGTCGAGAATGGAACGTGTCCATTATAAACAAGAAGTGAGATTATGACGCCGATGCCCGATGCGGGCTAAAATTATATTATACATCCTGGTACGCACCCTCTTCGTCACGCCCCCGCTCTGCAGGAAAGTGTTCCTCCCTCAACCCCATGACGCCGCCGATACGATCGCTCGACGATGCCTATTTCGTGTGCGTCCACATCATCTTCCTGCACCTGGCTGTGCCCCGCGGTCGTCGTCCTCTTCAACGCGAGCACCTACAACTTTCACGGTGACTAGTCTATCTTGTCTGCACGTTTGAGTTCACGCCGACCAAGGGCCTCGTCGGGCGTGATGGGCACCAGGAGACGCGATCCATGGAAACGCAGATTGGGCCTGGTGCGGCCCAAGATATGCTCCGAGGGCTGGTCCTTCCGGTGGGACAAGGATGTGCGCCAAGCCCACTCTACTGGTTCTGGGCCGAGCGAGATGCTAAAAAAGCGTAAGGCTTCTAGATGTTCCACTATTCTTTCTCCATTTCCCACCTTTTATTAGAAAATCAATTTTTTTGAGACAGTATTAGAAAATCAATTAAAGGGTAGCTCGGCAGGAGTGCAAAAAAAAAGTAGAACTTACAAAACACTTCATTTTTTTGCCACGTACAAATCAAGGAACTTTTTTTTTGCGAATTGCACAAATCAAGGAACATGAATGCACTGTATGATCTGGTACGGGGCCAAGGTCCAAAAATGAAACAGTGGGACCCCACTTTAGTTTAGGAGAAGATTAACCAGCGATTTGAGCCACAGTATAAAATGTGTAGCCAAGACATGGCAACATTGTCTACTATTTGTCTGTGTGGGTTCTCGTAGAAGACATAACAGCAAGGAGAGGAGGATAGCCAGTTTAGGCAACTGAATCATAAAATCTCTCACTGTACTATACGTCACGTTACACCGCAGGGACACGTTGCTGCTACTTTTTCCATATACATGCACTGGTAGTTCGATAGCAGGGCCGGGGTTTTGGGGCAATTGGGCTGAAGACGCCGAGAATGTAATGCGCGCGTGCGTGCATGGCCAGGCGGACGCATTTGTTGCACACGACGTCCTCACAGGCGCGTGCGTGACGTGTACAGTGCACTGTACACTAGGTGTTCGCGATGTGTACAGTAGCAAGTAACGGCCTCCCACTGTGGCACTACGTAAACGCGGGCATAAAGATGCGGAGGCTCAGATGGAACGGAAGGCGCTTGTGCAGCTGGGCGGGTCACCAAAACCACCGCTAATGGTGACCGCGCGAGAGCTATAGGGCTAGAGTTTAAACCAAGCAAGTGCGCGGCGAGGCTGTAGCTGTAGCGTTGACCACCACACGTAACCGTGTATGCTCTCGTACGCACACGTACAGCGTCATACTCGCCCGTGCCGAGACCGACCCATCCACCTGCGCTGCAGCCTGAACACACACATGTACTGGTACGTCAGCTGCCTGGCCAGCACTCCTACGTCTGCACCACGCTTGCTCGCCTCGCTCGCTTTGTCTACGGAGGAAGAACGCACCAGGAGTAGACCGGCCGGCGAGGCGTGACGCATCGACGCGCGCAGTAACTGCAACATGTGGCACCGGGTCAGATACGCTGCAACGGTCGGCATCTGCTACCCCGTGCAGTTATACCAGCCGTGCTCGCTTTGCACTGTGGCACGGATTTGCATATTGCCGCAGTGTGCACGGATTCGCGTATTGTTGGCACCACGCGCGCGCGGCGAGATCTGTTCGACCGTATTATGCTCTACGCTGTACAGGCACGGCGTACGCGTACGCGCGTCGTTCGTACGTACCTAGTCGATCACATTTTAGGCGCCTGCTGGTTCTCCACTACTCCCTCCGTTCAAGAATGTAAGAATGTAAGGATTTGTTGACTTTAAACTATTATGTTTGATTATTTGTCTTATTCAAAATATTTATAAAAATATAAAAATTAATAATAAATACTTAAAATATATTTAATGATAAAACAAAATGTAAATAAATAAATAATATTTTAATAAAATTTTTGAATAAGACGAGTGGTCAAAGTTGATACCTGAAAATTAACAAATACTTACATTTCTGACGGAGGGAGTATGTATAGTAGAGTACGTTTTGTTGCCTCTTGTAGCCCGGCGGCCGGCTCACCGTTACCAAGATTTAATTTGTTACTGTACTACGCGCGCGGCCGGGACTGAAATTTTATGACCACGACACGCTCTGCCGATCAATTAGGTAGTACGCTGTACTGGATAAACGGGATCGGTTAACTCTGGGACCGGCGACATTGATCGCAGGGCACCAGCTGGCCGGGGTCATCAGTTGACTCGATCGTACTTAGGATTAACGCCATGCATGACAGCATGAGCTCAACACATCCTGGCTCGGAAGCAGAGCAGCGTGGTTGGTTGCGGACGGAACAAAAGCAGCTGCGCCTAGTGTCGCGTCCGAGGCCTTGAACAAGCCAAGGCAAAGTAGGGAGCGAGCTGACCTGCAGCTGCAATGCAGCAACATCAGTCTTTCAGATTTCATTTCCTGGGCGCACAGGAGGCTTGGTCAGATCAACCGTCGCTTTCAGTTGGGCGTAATAGATGTACGACCATGCAGATGCGGCCAGGAGGGCCCTGAAAAAAGGACGACAAGAGGGTGAGGAACGCGTCAAGATCCGTACTCCTCCTGCCCGGCCGGTTGCCCGACGTGCTCGTTGTATTGCCTGTTGCCATGCCCGTGCAGGCTTCAGCTGCAGAGTTGTGTCTTCCACGCCTCGATGGGCGTTCGTGAGATGATGGCGAGAGCGCTGCCTCACCAGCGGACCGTGGCACGTGCTGCAGCATGCGGCCCGGCCCGGGGACGACCGCGACCGCGACGTGACGTCATCGCTTATCCATTCCCCCTCTTTCATTTTTTTCCCCGAGGACACTCCAGTCCCTCTTGTGTTTGTGTTGCGCAGACCACAATTATGCGCACTGACACGGTATGCCGGTTTGCAAACGTTGGAAAATTATCGCAGCGCGCGCTTCAATTAGTAATTAGTAGTAGATCCGTAATAAGGGACCACGCAGCCAGAGCAAACCAGCACTGCCAAGCATCATCAGCGCAAAGCACGAGGTACAAAGTGTGTTGAGGGTAATGCGTTACTAGTTACCTAGCACAGCACCACTCAGTAGATAAAAGCTGCAGGAAGAACAGAGCCAATACCAGCGGGCCACCTCGGTGATCGTCGAGGCCAGTGCGTACTACTACCTCCGTTCCAAAACGTAAGTATTTATCGACTTTTTGAATCGGGCTTGACTGTCTATGTCTTATTAAAAATAATTATAAGATTATTGATTATTTTGTTATATTTTGATTTATTATTAGATATATTTTAAATATGATGTATTTGTTTTTATTTTTTCACAAATTTTTTGAATAAGATAAGTCGATAAAACACAATTCTGAAAGTCAACAAATACTTACATTTTGGAACGGAAGTAGTACTTTGTATTACCGACCCGTAGTCGGCGCCGTCATCGCCTCGGTCCAAATGTTTAAACCTTCGACGTACGTGTATTAACGAGAGAGCCAGATTAAAGCTGCACGAGTAATCGAGGAGATATGGTCTGCCGAATGATATCTTGCTTTGTGTCGTACTATGCACCCAAAATACTCTCGTCTGTGATCCTACGAGGCCTGCCGGAGAGAAACATTACTCCCTCCGTTCGGCAATTCTTGTCATTAAGACAGAAAAATTGAACTGAGAAACACCTAGCCGTTATTGTCCGAACGACATCAAATAAAAAACAGAGTAGTACATTGAACCGTGCTACACACACGACCCGTTAGTCCGACTCCGTCTTACGACTGGAACGGTGGCAGCATTCATGACGGTGAGAGAATACACGGCGTGAGAGGCAACAAACACAAATGACTTGGTGGTACAAGTAAGTCGCAAACGGCAGTCGGATGTATATCATTTTCCCATTACATTGTTCATTACTAACGGTCAAAAGGAGGTGCACCGAGTTACAGTTTCTTTCCCTTTTTACCTGCTTTATTATCTTTACCTTTGTTAGCAGAGCAACTGCGCATGCCTTTTGCTTTCTATTTTACTGTGTTTTCTACCTTGCTTGTTCTTTCAAACCAAGAACATTTTTTACCACCCATAACAATGTAACCGCAGCCATTACGAGCCACCCCACAATTTGGAACAAAAGAACATTGCGATTGATTCCTTGATCCAACCCTTCACTTGCCAATGTCATTTTTAACTAATGTGTTCTTCACCTAGGATTCTAAAAGGAGAAACAGAAGCAGCAACCAGTCAAACGAGTCAGAACCACCGATCTTTAAATTCTGAGTCACATCGCGTGCCCATTGAAGTGCAGGGCGCCAAGCCGGTAGGTGTTTAGGTGACGTCACAGCACGTGACTTCCTTCAGCTGGGACCAAAAGGCGGTCAAACCTTCTCCGATCAAGGCAAACAAGAGTGCAACAAGAGCAACCAACTTGTACCTCAACACTAAACAAGAGTACTACCAGTAACAAACTTTGCCAAATGGATGCCTTCAAACAGGGTTATATATTGAGTGTAGAGGACAAGCAAGCTGATAAAGTATGCCACCATGTATTCCGGTAAGGAAACAAGACTTCGCCCAAGAATTAGAAAACTGTAAACTGAATCTTCATTTCTGTCGCGGCAATGAACAGAGTGGACGCAGGCATCATTTTGCTTCTCAAGTACTTCACCACAGGAGGAAAAAGTTTATGCACATGATTACAACTTTGCAAACCTCTCAAGTCACATCAATCTATCACTGCTACCAGATCATGATCCAGGATCAGTTCAATTCAGGCATCATTCCCGTTGCCGATTTGCAATGATTTTACACCTCATGCTGATCCTCATAACAGTACTACGACCAGCTTACAAAAGTTCTCAAAGGCAAAAGGAGAAGAAAAACGAAGGGGTTAATTAACATCCCCCAAAAATAGAGAAATTAAAAAAAAACAAGGGTTGGTTGAGCTGTATTGTTAGTGATGTACAGATGTGGGCTTATCCTGTTTGAACAGTTGATAGCTGCTTGCAGTCAAATGGTTAGTTGCAAAATTCCCCAAGTAGTATCCTGCAATAATAGAACACATGTTAGGCCTATGACTTCGACATTTCAAAACTAAATCGATAATTAAGAAAGTGGTTACCTTGGTGGTGTTGTGAAAAAAAAATGCTTCTCAAGCATCTGCCTTGGGGTTAATACTTGCATAATAAATCTCTCGAAGTCAAGTATGCATCTTGGAAGCTAGAATGACAACCAGATGAAAAAAAGTTCAGATATACATCTGATCATCTAAAAAATATTTGTCCTCCGTTATTATTCATTATGACCCATTAACCTGTATCAGCAATAGAGATATGTAAATAAAAGGAATTCAGAACCACCGGGATTACTCAAGCTAAGGTAGAAAACAGGATGCAACCTTCTGCCAGTGAGAGACAGATTAGTAGAACTTCATTTCTCCACCGTTGTAAGAATATGGCAAAAGCTCTTCCACCTCAATTCTAGATCTGAATAAGCCCATGTTTCGTCGCCTCTGGCGAGCAATTTCAACCTCAGCCATGAAAATGCTGTACACTGGTCTGTGATCGGAGAACCGAGACTCTCCACGAACATAGGATAATTGAATGAGCCCGCTACCGTACCACAAAATGCGATCACACCTTTAATCACAAAAAATGAAGAGCTACTTCAGTCAATTTCCTGTGAGAAATACAACGCATGATTAAGTTCTGGTACATGCAAGCATAAAAGAAGTTACCAAGCTGGTGTTCTTCGCTTTTCTTTAGGACGCACACCTTCTCCAGAATAACGATCTGAGTTAAATGAATATTTGTATGTTGGAGGAAAATAAATCCTTCCTTCTTTCCATCCCTGGAAAATACGCCCACATCTTCGTTCTATTCGAAGCTGTTCCAAAACAAGAAATTCAAACATGGTCATGATCACTACTGGGACTATGTTTTTACATGCCAGTACAATGGAGAAGTGATTACCTGATCCCGCTCCAACAGTTGTTTCCAATTATGCATTTCAACAAGAGCTTTTGCTGAGCAGTATGACAGTGCAATCCGGTAATTCAAATCCCCAAGCCATATAATACGGCTGCAATGAAGAGCAGAAGAGTATCCGTTAGTGCGTGTTTTTGTTTGCAAAAAAGTTGATACACAAATAAGGAGAGAAAATTCATACTCATGCTCAAGAATTGTTTCTGGTGACTTGACATCACCAACACCGCGGACCTGAGGAAATCTGGTCTTCCGCAGAATTTCCATAACATCAGAATTCCTTCGCAATTCATCTCCCTCCTTTTCCCCAGAGGTCAAATGACAACAGATAAAACAAAAGGTTGTGTGGTGCAGAGACATGCTTATGGAAATAGACCCCTGCAGCAAAGTTAATAGTGAGTAGTCTACACTGCAAGAACAACAGAACCATCAACTCAATGTAGAACAAACGACCTTACCTTATTTCCAAGATAACCCATGAGTCCTCTACCCACGCAAGAAACTTTCAAGTTTCTCACATCATTTCTTATTTCACTGCGTACCCAAATGGTGAGAAATATACCAACCATCTGCTTGCTCGCAACCAAACAATACCTGGTAGAAACAGTTCCAGCATTTTCATTACTTATTTTCAGGATTTGGAAATACAAGTATCATAGCATTGCTAAGATCGGTCAACAAAAAACTTACAAATGTACTTGCATAAGATGAAATACATACAAGAACCATTTTCATAAAAAAACATACAAGAAACATGCCAAAATAATTATAGAACATGTCACAAAATACCTGGATTTATTTGACTGGCTATCATTTTCTTCCACATGTGTTGCTGCGCCATACGTATACGGGAAAGGTGAAATATATGCTGCATTGCTTGCATCCTCCTCAATATATTGATCATCCGGTGATCCCATGAATGGGTAGTTTCCATCAAAATCACTTGGCCTGCCTCCCAAGCTAACTGGGTCACACACACTAAACCTACGGTCTAACCTTGGTTGCGATGGCATATACCCATCCACTCTTAAACTCCGACTAAGGTTCTGGAATGAGCGACGATGCAAAAAGGAGAAATCGTCCTGCCGTCTCAATGACCCCTCAAAATCAGCATCTAGTTCCACAACTGGATCAGGGACAGGAGATGGTGTACGGTAGCCACCATAACTGTTTGCACCGGGATTCTTGTTCAATGTCCTCCTAATAAGGGATACCCACTTTTTTGCTGGGATATTATCTTCAGTGCCAAGAACATTTCCGGCATTCAAGGGAACAATCTCCTGAAACCTACCAAGGGAAAATAGTTTAGGGAATAACTCAAGAACACAGTTATTGAAGCAAATTTAGGAAGCCATTGGACAGTACATACCCTAACACATAAATATCAGCAGGTGGTGAAGAATGGAGCCAATCATCTAAATTCAATCCCCTTGGTGGAGATTTACCACCGACATTCCATGTGGAGGCAAAGATTCTATACAAGCAAGCAAGCAAGCAAGAGAAGTTCATAAGGTTATCACAGTAAAAAAAGGTGCAAAAGTTACCAAGACAATGACTATAATTTTCAAAAGTGAGTTCCAGCTACATAAGAGATTAATTGGTCTGCTCGGAGAAACTCCAGCCTAGTTGTTTTCTAATCTCATAAAGCAAAGAAACCTATATATACATTGAAAAATATTACCTGTAATCTTGAACATCTGTCATTCGTGCTGGATCAAACTCATTCTTTCTTCCACGGATCCGATCTGTGGTCACCTTCGATAATCGATCTATAGGTCATCAAGTCAAAAATAAACACAGTAATCAGATGAACTGCTAAAAAGAATATATATACATAGAAAATAAATTTGTAGGACTGTTTCAACAAGTACAGAAAAAAAGGTTCAAGAGTGAAAGACATCAGTGGTAACATAAAAGAAGGTAGCTGTGATATTTGATGTCTGAAGACAGATAGAAGAGTGGTCCAAATGCTTTAACTGTACCAGTTCTGCTTTTCTTGGCTGTTCCTGCCTCCCTCTCTGAGCAACTGGTCCTCCACTCACCACCATGACCGTCCCTCCCTGAATCACGAAACAGTTTAATCCAATCAAAACACAGGCAGCAAATGTAGAGAAAAATCCATTTGTTTGAGTCCGTTTGAGCAGAGCAGTTGTCTCGGAAATGAAAGTAGGAACTCAGACAGGGCAAAATGCCTTGAGATGAGAAGCATACAAATACTCCAAGCAGCAACAGACAAGCGTCTGCATCACTTGAGAAAAGGTGTCTGATCGAGACATTCTAAGGACCATACTTCATTGGATCAAAATCAGGAACTGAACATTATTTTCAGGGGGAAAGAAAAAGAGAGAGAACATCACGAACTACAAACCTAAAATATTGCCCGTCCGTTGGGGAAAAGCGTTGGTTGGGAATACAAACTTAGACGGGAATAGGAATCTAATGATCTGAACACACAATCATTAGATGACGAAATTTCCACTAAACAAGCAATCCTAATCCACATGACCAGTTTGGGGGAGCCAGTCAGTTGTACAAAAGCAGCAAAAATAAAAGAGCGAGTTGTTTGTTAAGATTTCGAGAGTTCAGATAGCTTTCGATTCTCTACACTTAGAAAATGAAATTTTGCGAGGACAAATAAGCAACTCAAACTGCACGTCTCCGAATCCAAATGGCGAAATAAAAATGAGCCACTAAGCATTACCTCGGCTAGCATCGCAATCGGCATGGAAATCCTGCGCCGCCTTAGTCTTGATGTTGAACCACTTCCTCACAAAGGATTTCGACCAGGAGAGCTGCGCATTACGAAGAGAACCACACCAAGTCAATAAGAAATACAACAAACTTAAGAGATGGAGTAAAACGAAAATGACACCACCGGCAGATTGGTCTGAACGAACGCACATACCTTGCTCTTCTTGTTGCTCTCGTCTCTCATTGTCTCATAGCTCGCTGCCCAAACCAGTAGAAGAATCAACAGCCCTCGCTCCTCTGCTCTCCTTGGAGGCTTTTGTCAATCTATCTGCCCCCAAACACGGCAAGGCGCCAGGAAACCTCAAATCCCGGACGAATTCCGTCGCCAAACCCGGATTTTGATACGGGCGCCGCAAATCCTGGCAAGAATCGACCGCCGAGCAGGAGCAATGCGGCAGCCTGCCGCAACCAACCGCGCAAGGGATCACCGAATCCGCTTGGGTTGAGCAGGCAAGAGACCACGAAATCCTCCTGTAATGGGGGGATAGAAGAAGAGAATGCCTCTGCAGTATGCACGGACAGCCTACGCACTGCAGCGGTATGGCACCACCTTTGGTAGCTCCTGAAATCCTTGAACCTTGAATGGCCTTGCCTCGGTCGCTATAGGGGTTAAGGCTACCACGGCAGCCACGCGTAGGAGTATGTAATGGTGTGTGCGAAGTGCGAGTCTCTCTGATCTGCCTTTGCTTTGGCTGCCTCTTTTATCCCCCCTCACTGCGTGCCCATCTCTCTCTCTCTCTCTCTGTTTTAGTTTTCTAATCACCCTGTCCTCGGCCTGCTCGCACAAATCCAGGCAGCTTAGCCTAATACGAGTTGGGAGGAGGAAAAGGTGTTTGCCAGAGTGCAGTAGCAGCAAACACAAATGGCAATATACAGGTAAGAAACAGGTGTCCCTGCTACTAAAAGGAAGGAAACAGGCATTCCAGAGAGCAATTATATTAGCGTACACAATTCTCAGCTTATATGGTATATGACGTAAATGAGGAGCTACGGACCAAGTTAAACGGAAAGCATTAAAAAAAGGAAGGAAATGTTGGTGAAGGAATAAGACCAGAATTGCCGGAAAATGGCGACGACGAAACGGTCGGATAGTTCCAAAGGAAAGGTACAGTGTCTCTGGAAAACGGGACCCACGTGCGGTTGCCAGGCGCTACTGGTTGCTGGGCCTTTTCTTCTGTGGCCCCACCTTCCAGCGCCCTGCCTACTGTCAGTTTGCCGCGTTTCCTGGCTGCTTGGGCCGGACCCGCTTCCATTTTTCGTTTCTTCCCCAACGTTACAACGAAGCGAAGCAGTACATGGCTGCATCGCTGTATGCGGGTCCATTCGGCGCTAGACCCACGTCTCAGTGAGTCACGCTTTACTTAAAATTGTGGATTTCCTAGTACATAAAAATGAGCTGTTATTCGAAGCAAGATGGCGAGACGTCCGTAGAACACATCGCTTAGCATCTCCAACAGTATCTCTAAATCAACCATGTTAGCTAAATATAGAAAAACAATCTAAAAATCACAATCCAACAGAATCGCTAGGCAACTCTTTATTTCCCCTAGCTCGGTATCCCGGCAGCCCCGCGCTCTATCTTTGGCGAAGACACACGGCTCGCCATCGCCCTCTTCGCACGCCAGCCCATCTCTTTCCTGCGCGTCGTCCTACTCCCCGCACGTCACTGTCCGTCGTTCCAATGATGGAGTCAGATGCAGCTTTGATTTGAGAATACGGCGCCGTCTGTGTCCGTAAACTACCCCACCTCATCTGGTCACGTACTTGGGCCAATGCAACACGTATAGCAGGCAAAGTTCAATGCACGAAAAAAATGTACATCCATCCAGTAGAGCGCATGATCGGCCTTGCCGGCCTGTCCATAAGAAGAGAATGGCAGCAGGAAAAATAAGATTTAGCTGATGATATGCTAATTTGAATATAGACATTGCAAAGATTTAGAAAGTCTGTTGGATCACACCATCTTTTTAAGAGATGTTTTATTTTAGATACTAGCTAAAATCAAGAAATAGCTACTCAAAATTAACTAGTCTGTTGGAGAGCAATTCTTTTTTTTGAGGAAACACGTAGAGCAAACTTAATATTGAGCTATTAATGCATTCAAAATTCAAATATATATCCTAATTAAGAAAGTTTTTTTTTCTAATGTAAATGGAACATCGACCTGCTACAAAGAAATGGAAAAAACTCTGGGTTGCGTCGTAAATTACCATTTCATATGGCGTTTTCCACGGTTGTCATGTTTCTTCAGATGGAAAAAGGACGTCGTCCATGCGTGTACACTGTACACCCTGATTCTGCTGTGCTACAGCTAGGTGACTTCCCGAGCGTGTACGTGACCGATCGAATCGTCTCGGATACTCACTCACCTAGGACTGACCACCCATGCATCTGCGAGATTCGATCTCGACCCATCATCTGGTTGCACAAAATTAAGAACAAGACGCAGTGATCAGCACGCACTTTTACAGGCTCCATTTTTTTACACGACTATACTGTATAATGCAAGTCCGTTTCCACGCGTGCGCGCACACGGGGGCGAGAGCAGCCAATGAACCGCGCGCTGCTTTTCCATTCTCCGTTGGACACCGGGCGTCGCCGTCGCTGCTTTGCATGCATGCATGCGGGAGGGAGGGAGGCTATGCTATGGGTGTGCGTGACCGATGGCATGGCATGCATGCACGGCTCCCGTGGATCGAGAGCCGCTTGGTCTTTTCACGCTTGTCTTGTTCATCAGGTACTCCTGCACTACGTGTAGATGTAGCGGCCATGCGCCCGTCTCTGTGTACGTGCGCGGGCAGCGAGAGGCGTGTACTGTTCCCGAGCAATGTGATGCATGATGCATGCATGGGGGTGACACGACACAGCGCTTTTGCATGCCATTATTTGTTGTTGTTTTTTTTGTTTATTGCGTGATTTTTTTTTTAGTTTGGTTGCCGGAGTTGCATATGTCTAGCTCTGCTGCTTGCTTGCATGGTCTTCTCCATTCTGGCGCTTGCAGCTGCAACACTGTAGCTTCATCGCACCCTTGTCTGTGTTCGAGTTCGCCATATGTCTCTCAGAATTGGCAGCGTTACTGGCTCTTGCAGGGCTGATCGAAATTGCACATATCATAGTGCCATATAACAAGCATATTTTTCGCATCGAGATGGAAGAGAGAAGATGAGTTTATTACAAGCCGTCCAATTTGCCAACAGAATGTATGACCGAGGAGCGCGCGTAATCCGCGGGCACATGCATGAATGGTCCCGGAGGAGTCGTCCTACTAGACGGTGGCCGGCCGGAGACATGGAGCTCGCGTCGGGGGACCCAGGCCCCTGCCTCGGCCACGCACGGCACGCCCGCTGCCTTCGTGGGCTCGGCGAGAGGGGTAATTTTGTTTGCTTCTTTGCTAACCCTATCCCCGCCTGCTTCCCAAAGCGCGCCACGGCTATACTTGCTAGTTTAATTAATTACTCGATCTAATCCACGCTTTGCATCGGCCACAACTATACTTGGCCTGGCTAGCTACTCCATGCTTTGCCCCTCTAGGATAACCTCTCTTGCTTTGAGGCGTTCTCGAACAGTGGCAAATATGAAAATATGCAGTGGGGGTGAGACGACCGATGGGGTTCGTCAAACTTGCTGTTGTTGATGCATTCCTTCTTCCGTGGCATGGACCATATAGTGATGGGACTATATCAATTATCAACGCCCATCGATGCATATATATTGGAAGTCGAGTACTGTATAACACGAGCGCGCGGCCAGCGAGAGCACGACACATGCGCACTCTCTTCCGATCCGCGACTGAAAGAATGATTCGAGGAGGCGCAATACCGCGAAACAAGGGACGAAAGCTGTGTGGATCAATTAATTAATTCCACAAAACGTTCCGTTCCGGTATAGCGAATGTTCGTAGGCACGCAAGATCGAGCACGACACAGTTAGCGTGACCTGGCTGCAAAAGCTGAGTTTGGTGGTGTGACGCTGGACTAATCATCGTGTCAACGAAACAGTGAGCAGCGGCACGTCCCGATCATCATCACGGCTTTTGGGGAAAGGCGGAGCAGGGGTCCCTGTATTCGCTAGCTTCTCATGGCACACACGCCAGGTCGCCGGAATATGCATGTGTTCGCGGAGCTACTTCGACCATCCATCGGCAGCTTTCTCTTCGCAGAGAATGAAGCGCGACTGTCCATGGCCACCTGGCCTCGCCGACCGTGCCGCCCCCTGTCCACGGCGCACGCTGTTTTTTTCCTTTCCCGACCTGATGGCCGGCGCCACCGCCATGCGAGCACATGACATGGAAGTAACGAAGAAACTAATAAGCACTCTCCGGCAAATCGTATCCGTACGTGGGACCTTCCCCGGCCTGCAGTAATACTCCAGGGTTCTTAGCTTTGTAGCTGTCGTTCCAACTATGACAAGTGTCTTGTGTGCCGGTAATTAGCTTCGTTCCTATATATGTCGTTCTTCGGAAACGTCTATATCTAGTGAAACAATGTTGCATGGCTCTGCAGTTGGAGACGGTTCTGTACTCCCGAGGTCGCCTTTTGCCACATCTCTCAATCCGGGCCGGGAAAAGCGCACGAAGGAGAGCGCGGGGTCGGGAGAGAAGACGTTGCAGAACAGGATGCCGCGGTGGTAATTAATCAGCCCGAGCATTGAACGTGTACACGACTACACGGTGTCCGTTTCCCACCAGTCCGGAATCATCCGATCCCCTCCTTGTCCTGGTAGTATGGCATGTCGAGCTTCTTCATCTCCCACTGCTCGGTAATGGGTGTGTAAAACCACACGACGGCCACCTCTCACCTTCCCTCGTCCCGGCCTCATATCCAAGACAATGTCCTGCGTGAAATTGGCCACGACCAAGTCCCCGGCCCGTCGCTAGCTGCCGCCGCGGGCGATGCCGGTGCGGTTGACCTGGTGTTCCGGCCGGCTACCCGCAGGGCGGAGGTGGCAGCGCCAACAGGCAGAGAGAGGGCCGGTCGGGGTCGGCCCAGCACACGAAGAAGTTGTGCGGGTACTTCACCTTAATTATTAGGCAAAGCCTTTGACGGCGACGACCATGTGGACGAGGAGGGGGATTGATGGTGGGGTTCCTGAACAGTTTGTCGTGTCGGTGTAGAGCTGGACCAAGGAGAGGTCGCCGGAAGCGGAGGGAGACGCGCGCGGACGTCCCGGCCGTTGCTTGTATTGGAGGCGGGTGGTGCGCGCGGAGAGATCCACGTGGGTGACGACGCAGCTATCGAACAGCACCCGCCGCCGGTGGTGCGAGTGCGACGAAGCTTCTTCCCCCGTCGTACGTGTGTTGCCCATTCAAACCTGATCGAAGTAATGGGCCGGTTGCAAGACCCAGCAGCCCATATACAACGATAACAGCTGTCCGCTGCAGAGCGTAGCTCGGTTGGCTAGCGCTGGCAGTGGCCAGCGAGCCCGCCCGCGTTCGAGCGCCGCTCGACGCGGTGCGTCTCACCTCGGGGATTTTCCCCGTCTCTCCAGGCTTTGGTCCGGATAGAATAGAGTACGCACACGCGCGTGCGTTCGATGGATCATGCGTTTCCAGTACATCTGAAGGATCTCGGATCCTTCCAATCACTAGATTAGACGTGTGCTTGAACGCAGCGCGCGTGTGCGTGCGTGAGGTGTGAGTGTGATGTGAGTGGTGTCGTATGCGTTCGAAATTGTACCTTTCTCAAAAAAAAACGTATTGGCTAGGTACGGTCCTCTCTGAGCTCAAAAAAAAAAGGGTACGGTCCTCCCTAAAAAAAAGTACGTATTGGCTAGGTCACAAACTCGGAGTACCGAGTACGGCGTAGCCTGCCGCCATGCATGAACGGCGCTGCCGTCCAAACCATCTCCTTGATTCGGGTATGTCCAGAATAGGAATCCAGTTGTTCCTAAAGACACATTTCTGCTTTGTTGCACATACAATGTCGGTCTGCAATAAGGTGTCATGCTCAGCGTGCTCCATGAGCTTTTACGCCCCCGGATGTACCATTTTTTAAGGGCCAAGAGCATTGCTAGGGTGGGCACATGTCCCTATGATAAATACTTCAGTAAACTCAGTAATGCATCACTTATTTAACCATAATTAATAAAAAAAATTATGATGGGCACATGTCCTTATGTTCAATGAAGTATTTCCCATAAATATGCGTATTAGACCCCTTTAAATAAAATGATGGGATTATTTAATGTACGGTGTAACTCTTTTGATATACTCTTTTTGAGATACTTTTGATATACTTACTCCAATCACAAACATTTGGTCACGCAACATCCACAAGAAGTGTTTTGAAGACCATGGAGTAGAAGATAAAGACTTGGACACTGCAATGACGACAACTCTCGTTCATTGATGAGTACAACAAAATCTGATTCGACTCTCCGGTCCTCGCAACCTATCGTCAGTAACTAATTACTAGTAGCACGTTTTATTTTGCTCCCAAACTACGTAGCAATTGTCGTTCTTCTTTAACTTCTATCAGTGGTGCTGGGAAAAACCTATCGTCTCCATCAGCAAGCAATTTTTGCAGAACTGACACGAAATCCAATCTAAAATAGGCTAGTACTACCTGCGAGTGTCCGTGCATGGTTACTAGCGAAACTTCTGATAAAAAATATAGAGAAAATGATTGTAGTTCTAATAAAGCATACAAAACCGAGAATAAGAATCTTTTAGCGCACAATAACGCGAAGCGGCAGAGGGTGACGCGGACGTGTCCCGGCCATTTGCTATGTCTTGGAGACGGCCGCCCCCGCGCCGGTGGTGCTCGCGGGCGGGAGTCCACCTGGGTGACGACGGAGCTATCGAACGGCGCCCAGCCGGTGCACCGAGGGAGTGAAGCTTCTTCCGGTGGAAGGTCGCGAGGCAGACGGCGGCGGTTGAGTTTATGGCCATGGCGTGTGTCGTCGTCGATCACGATCTCGGCGGGTTGATTCAGAACGTGGGTTTGGGGCTTTGGGTTTCGGACTATATCTCTGATGATCTGATCACAGTCCTGCCGTTGGGTCAGGGTTTAGTTTGTATCTCTGGCCGAATTAAGCAACATCTGCACGTACGTGCGTAGCCCATTCAAACTCGATGGAAAAGCAAGGTTTTTTTTGAAAGTAATGGCAGGTGCTCTGCCTTTCATTGTAAGAACGAATAGCAGCAGTTTTACAAAGTAACAAGGCCTAGGCCGACTGAAAAGAAATACAGGAGAAAAATAAAGCAACGAGACAGTATTATGTACAAGTTCGAGTGGTCAGAGTTCAACTGCTCCCATTTGTGTGCGCTGTGAGCCATAGCTGAATGTCTTGCTTGATGGTGCTGATTAGCTGTTCGGTAGTCATTGCTTTGTTGTCAAACACCCGACGACAACGTTCTTTCCAGATGTTCCAGGCTATGTAGGTGATTGCCTGTTCTAGGCGGGTTGCGTTCTGGACACCAGGGTGCTCCAGCATCAATGTCCACCAAGTCTTGAGTCTTCTGTAATTTCTGGACGGCAATTGTTGTGTCGAGACTCCCATATGAGAAAAGACGTTCCATACTTGTAGGGAGAAGGAGCATTTGGCCATCATGTGTACTGCAGTTTCGGGTGTGGTGCAAGGTTTTGGTTGCTTTGCCTCTCTAAGTACAAAAAGAAAAGTTGCTTATGGTTTGTTTGGTAATAAGTTGCTTATGGTTTGTTTGGTAATAAGCTGCTTATGTCTTTAGGCCCTGTTTGTTTCAGATTATTTGAGTCAGATTATTTAATCTACAACAAATAATCCATGAGGGTAAACAAACAGACCAGATTATTGGATCAGATTATTTAATCTAGAGGGTGGATTATCATAATCTAATAAGCAGCTCAATAGGTGCTTTTTTCAGCTTATTTGGTAAAAGACCCACTACCCATATAGAGTTGAAAGAAATTACCCACCCCTGCCATCGGAGCCAAGTCACGGAAGCCGCCGCCACCATCGAACATGTTCGTTTCTTCCTCCTCTGTTCTTCTCTTTTCTCTTCCATCTCCTTCCCCAAATCTAACCAATCCTTCAATATTTTCGCAATTTCATCAGATCCATCCACCAAACCGCTGCAATGGAACCTCCTGATCGCGATGATCCTGAAGAAGCTCTCTCCCAAGCCTTAGCCTATCGAAAATCGTTGAAACGGACCTTATTTACAGGAGAAATTGAAGAAGAAGAGAATGCCGGCCATGGCCGCGGCACTTCAGGAGGACCTTGGGGCAGCGGCTCCGAGGGCGTCGCCGTTGGGAGCCCCGACCGGCGGGCCTGGACCGAGCGGGCGCGGCCTGCCGGCGCGCGCCAACGGCGCCCGTCTCCGGTTGATGCTGGCGCCGGCCGGGCGTCGGTCTGCTCCATCCCGGGCAGCCGCAGCAGGGCCTCGATCCTGCAGTGCTGGCCTCGCTGGGTGCCGTCCCGCCGCGCCTTGGCCTAGGCCTCGGTCGGTCCCGGCAGTTCGCAGGCCAGCTGGGCGGCGTCCTGTCGCGGCAGGCCGCAACTCCGGTGAGTCCCGGCAGGGCGCAGGCCGGCTGGGCGCCGTCCCGCCGCGCCAGGGCGTCGGCCTGGCATGTCCCGGTATGGCGAGCGGCGATCGGATGGGAACGAGCCCCGGTGACATGGGCGACCAATCGTTCCTCGATGCCGTTGGTTTCACCGCAGGCTCGTCGATGGAGATGGAAACGCCGGTTCCTACGAGGACCCTTGGTATGGCGTCGGTGCGGACGTATTCTATGATGATGCCTGCAATGACAATGAAGCCCGTGTGCGTCCAAAAGGCCGTGGCAGAGGTGTGTCCAAGCGTCGCCGTGCCGCTAGCGGTGGCCGGTCACGGGGCGCAGGTGCAGCTGTGGCAGGAGGCCATGGCACCATGCCACCGCCATCCAACATACGTGGTCGTGGAACTGCAACCCGTGGCCGTAGTAGGGCTAAGGCGACATACAAACCACCACGCCCTGTTGTATCCGAAGCCGATGTTGAGGTCGAGTCACGAGGCTACGGGAGAAGATGAGGAGGTAGAGGGAACCTTCAATGTCAACTCGGTATGACAATGCTCTACTTTTCAAATTGTTATTATGTGGTACATTGTTCTCATATTAAAATAGTATAATAGGCTTCTCATTTATCAACCTGAATGGTAGCTTGAATAACTTAATTGAGGAACTTTGGAGCTGTGACAACAGCATTTGGTATGTACTATGCTGGTTCTTTTTTGAACAAGTCTACAAGAAGGGCATTACTTGATATACCAGGTTATGTACCGGGGCATGTTTGGGTACGCAGGACCCTTAGTGATGCTACAGAGTGCTATGAAATGTTTAAGATGAGTAGACCACTATTTGATAAGTTACATGATATTTTAGTCTCGTCTTATGGTTTGACATCAACTTGCAAAATGAGTACCGTTGAAATGCTAGCCATGTTCTTATGGATTGTTGGGGCTCCACAATCATTTGTTCAAGCAAAGAACAGGTTTCAGAGATCCAAAGAAACTATTAGTAGAAAATTCAATGAAGTTTTGGAATGTTTGTATCGTATGGCTCGGGATATTGTGAAACCTAAAGATCCCAACTTCACAACAGTTCACACTAGAGTTCTTGGCGAGCGGTTTGCCCCTTACTTCAACAATTGCATAGGTGCAATAGACGGCACACATGTTCCCGTTGTTGTACCTCAATCAAAAGTAGTGCAACATGTAGGACGACATGGATATCCTACTCAAAATGTGTTGGCCATATGTGATTTCGACCTGAGGTTCACTTTTGTGGTTGCGGGATGGCCTGGCTCTGTGCATGATATGAGGGTTTTCAATGATGCATTGAACAAGTATCATAATATATTTCCTCATCCTCCACCTGGTATGATAACTTTCAGAAAAATGTTATTATTTTTGCTTCTATGAATGCATTGTTTGTCTAATTTATTATGGAACTTGTAGGAAAATTTTACCTTGTGGATTCTGGCTATCCAAACCAACAGGGTTATCTAGCTCCATACAAGGGGGTCAAGTATCATTTGCAGGAGTTTAGAGCGGGACCTCGTGCAAGAGGGAAAAAGGAGGTATTCAATCATTTGCATTCTTCTCTTCGTAATCACATTGAGCGTTCTTTTGGTGTCTTGAAGATGAAGTGGAGAATTTTATTGGACTTACCAAGTTATCCAATGCTTAAACAATCTAAAATTATACATGCATGCATGGCGCTACATAATTTTATTCGAGAGAGTAAAATGGCCGATGAAGAGTTTGATAAGTGTGATCAAGATGAAGACTACATGCCCTTTCCTCCAAGTCAAGCAACTGCAAGCCATTTGGGAGATGAAGAAGGTGGCATGAACACCTTTCGCGATGAAATAGCTAATGCACTATTTGCTAGAAGAATGTAATTTTACTTTTTATAATATTTTGATGGAGTCACTAAATTTATGAAATATTTGGTACTGATTGTGTTCAGTTTTGTTATATAATAACAATTGGAATGGCCGCTGTAGCAACTAGGGGCATTATTGTCTCCTCACAACTATATGCCATAATCCAGTCAACAATAATCTGGGTAAACAAACACCCCTCTGGATTATATAATCTGAATTATATAATCTGGATTATTTAATCTAATACCAATAATCCAGATTAAATAATCTGCTTAAGAAACAAACAGGGCCTTAACCTGTTTGGTACAACTTATGGCTTATGGTAGTATAAGCTGCCTCATAAGCTCGTCCATAAGCTATACCAAACACACCCTTATGCACCCATTTCTCCTCATAAGCGGTTTTGATAAGCTATTTTGTCAAACGGTTTGACTGCTTATGCAACAATAAGCTGGATAAGCAATATAAGCAATTTTGACAGATAAACTAAATCATAAGTAATAAGCTACATAAGCATAAGCTCTACCAAACACACCCTAAGATACAAGGTCACAGTTGGAGGGCATTACTACTTAGTGACAACCCTAGAGTGAACAGTTTGTCCGACCAGATGGGCCATTCCTGGAGAGGATCGGAACAGGGATACCGCGCGGTGGTCATTAGCCCAGCAAATGTATCCACTGAACTAGAACACGGTGTCGGTTTGCGCGCCGCTCGTTCCTCATCAGCTCCGTCCCCGCGCCCTGCACATAATGCTTTCGGCGTGAATTTTGGCCGAGATGGCGTAGGATTTGTGAGCACATTGTCGTGGGTGGAGACGAGGATGTTTGGGCTATTGCTGGTTTCGGAGTATGTCGCCGCAGCGGCCGGTGCACGCGCGAGATCGAGACCCACCAGGGGAGGGGTGACGTTGTTATCGAACAACGCCCAGTTTTGTTAGAACGACGGGCCGGCCGACGGGAGGAAGCTTTCGGTGAAAGATGCGAGACGGCGACGGCTGACGAGTTAGGGCATGGGCATGGGCATGTCAGCACCGCGAATCCGAATTGTTTCCGTTTAGATTTCTGTGTATCGAAGGAAAAAGATAAACTCCTCCGGATTTTGGTCGGGTTTTTTATCACGTGGATTTTGGTCGTTGATTAGGGCTTGATGGGAGAAGTGGACCCAACCCACGTCGAAGGCTGATTAGGACGGATCCTAGTCATCACGTACGTAGGTACTAGCATTACTGGCGGCGGCGCGGAAGAGATGATCGCGTGGATTTGTTGGAGGCAGGCAGGCACTATACCATTGAATTGAGTTGGAGAACTTAGATCCGATCAATGGCGTCGGTGTCCAGTAGCGCTCCAACGATCCGTAGGTTCCTCCACCTGCTCGTCCACGACTGCAAAGGCAGCTTCACCCTGCGCAACATCGACACGGCTCCCCTCTTCGCAGCAGGCGCAACAACGGGCCACCAGACCTCGCCGGCGGCGACGACGCCTCCCTGCCGGCTGCCGCACCCGCGGCGCGCTTCGAGTGCGGCGACCACTTCGACTCCCGGACCCAGTTCTTCCCCCTCGGCCGCGGCGTCGAGAAGATCGTCGGCGTCAACATGCACCGCCACACCGTCTTCTTCGACACGCGCACGGGGGCCGTGCGGGCCGGGCCCGACCTGCGCAACGACAGGATGGTCGGGGCGCCGTGGGCCGAGGCCGGCGGCCGGCTCTACATTCTCGACGGACCCGACCAATTCAACGACCTCCCG
>JAUNZO010004172.1:0-68176 GCA_031894775.1 Chloris gayana
GGGGTGCGTGGACTTCGACGCCCTGACCTACGAACCCGGCCGCGCGGACTGGTTCTGGAACGTGCTCCCCTCGCCGCCGTTCTATGATGCCGGGTGGATAAGCTCGTTTGCGGATGCCTGCACTGACGGCCGCTCGAGCGGAGAGGTCATCATGGTGTCCACGTGGGATGGCACGTTCGCCTTCGACGCGGCTCTCTGCGCGTGGCGCAAGTTAGGCGACTGGACGATGCCCTTCGTTGGCCGCGCTCAGTACATCGCCGACTACGGCCTCTGGTTCGGGTTCTTCGAGACCGACGACGACGAGGATCGATGGGCGACCTCCGACCTGTGCGCCGCCGACCTCACCGCCGCCACAGTCTGGACCGACATCGACGGCCTCCACGGCCAGTTCTGGGACTCTTCCCACCTTTCCTACCTAGGTCGTGGCAGGTTCTGTGTTACCAGGTTCTTCAGTCACGAGCGCCACGAAAAAGCCGCCGTCATCACAGCGGTGGAGTCCACGTCCGCGGCCGGAGAGATTCAGATGGTCAGGAGGGGGTCCAAGTGCTACCACATCTCCAGCGACAACTCTCTTGGGTCTTTTAGCTGGGCGTATTGATGCATGTTCCTTCCTCTCTTTTTTTTCCTTACTACCTGTTTTTGTTAGTTGCGGTGCTTCTGGAACAGAGATTCAACATAACTAAATGTAACATGGGCTTCGGTATGCCCTGTTAACAGTAGTACTCCCTATTGTCAAAACATTCTTCAGGGATACGATTCACAAGCAAGGCACATACCAGCTGAATTATATACAGTAAGTAGGTAATAGAGTAGTCTGACAAAATACAGTATAACCTAAGCTTTCAGCAGTGTTCACATCTCATATACTACATTGCATCCGATCCTTTACATTAGGTGTAGGGCTGCTAATGTCAGCCATACTATGCTCTCTAATACTATCAAAGGTGGCTTGTTCCACCTGACACATCTAAAATGTGTTTCCATCTTGAAGCTTATTATGTAGTGTTCGACACACAGTTCGCCCGTAGCAGATGTGTTCGACGAACATGTCCTCTCACCATTGTTCCTAACAGTCAAGTCCCACGGTAAGGCTAATACACAACATAACAGAGGACACGAAAAACAATGACTTCTGTAGATGCATGAGCATGAACCTATGTGTATGTTCGTAAGAAACACAAAATGTACCTTTTACATGGTTGATCGGGAAGCCAGAGGTTTCCTTGTGCCTCTCCAAAACGTTTCATCTTTGACATGCTCAAGACAAAAGCAGTTTGGACAGGTGTAGCTGCAGTGGAGGTTATTCTGTAACCAGCCTTAAATCGCCAACAGATCCCTTCGCTTTGATACAGAAAGTCCAACTCCACAATCTGTAGATTCCATGAAAGCTTCAGGAGTATTGCCGCCAGAAGATATGGCAAGTAGCTCAGATAAAGTGCAGGCAAGACTTCTGGCTTCTGGCTCACATAAACTTGCAATCCTCATATTTAAAAATTTAAAAAAAATGCATAGACATCACCAGTAATCCAAGCTAGCTCAATTTCTATAACATGATGGCGCAGAACAACACTTGTCAGGGAGAAAAAGCATACTCCCTCCGTTTTTATAATCCTGACGTTCGGACAAGAGATTTTAGTTCATTTGTAGCTTATTTCCCTTGTCTGAAACGTCAACAATTGTAGAATAGAGGAGTACTCTTTTTATACTCTAAAAAAAAAAGATGTTGCTCTTGTAAGTGAGTGCAGGGATGTCGCTAGGGACAGATTTCTACCAGAATTCAGAACTAACTCTAAAGCGATGCAGTGGGGGGCACACTGATAAAGGCAGCATGCAAGATAAATGCAGAACAAAAAATTAAGCTACGAGGATGTGCTATAAATTTGAGTCCCTAGTTCCTGTGATACTTACTACCCAGAAGAAAATGATTAAAGTGCCTCTGCCTCAGATAAGGTCGACACAAATTTGATTTCGCAATTCATGACTTTGGCAATAGACCTCTTTTTTTTTTCGCCATAACTTTTTCGTCTATTTTTTGTTCCGTTATTTTCCTGTCATCTTTTACTTCCTTCTGAATTTTCCTGCTGCTTCATGCTGAGACTAAAAGGCTTTTGTGTTGTTGAAGAAAAGAGGCAGGTGAGAGGAATTGATACTCTGTCAACTCCAAATGTGTATCTTTTTACAGTGAATCTATAGCACAAATGAAGCTATTTGAAATATAATAAACAGCAACATGAAAAAATAATAAGCTTCCAAATGACTTATTGCTAACAACCATCTGTTAAAGGCAAACATACCTGCTTAGAATAGCCTGCATTCATTGACATTACAGATCCCCAACGATTTCCTGCAGTAGCCATAGATGTTACAAAATAACCATCTTTCCACTTTTTATTAATCCACTTATATGGAAAAGATTCACTAATTTTGTAGGATTGCTGTGTGTAAGAAGTTCCTGTAATATTGAGATGTATTAATATTAGAATTCTACCTAACCGCAAGAGAACCAATAGTAGCAAAAGATAGATATAAAGGCGGCACAAATTGTTTATGATAATGCTGAGGCCAGTCTCAGTGGACAGTGTCATCGCACAATTACCAAGAAGAAATTCTTAAGAACCGTGCTAGTGGAGGGTCATGGTGATGACATTCATCTCTCATCCCATGACACTCCTCTCTTCTCTCTCATGCCATGTCAGCAAATTTAATGCTCATGACACTACCATGACACTCCCATTGAGACTGGCCCGAGGCAACCTCTAACATAGTTAAGCATCACATGACATCGATACCATCACACCGTTCGTCTTCACATAGTTAAGCATGAATGCGAGTTTAACGGAACAGGAACAATGCTCCTCCACTACAAGCTCATTCCAGAGTTATTTCTGGAGGCCAGCGAACCCCAGCGATGAGGTCCTCGACAACTTCAGCTCGCTCACACTCATGCCACTGCCACTCCCGACGACGTGGGACGATCTGAAAACTACCCAGCTCCTGCCCATTGTCCATGATCTGCCCGTCTAGCAGGTGAACGCGCCTCAGCAACGGCGACCTCTTCATGATGATCCTGACGAAGCCGGTCTGCCACCCCATTCCGTCGAAACCGGCAACGACAAGCTCCTTCAGACGACGGTATTGGTGCTGCTGTTGCTGCGCATCGGCATCCAGACTAGAGCAAACACCAACAGTGCTTTGTACTTGTGAGCCTATGTCAAACTGCATTCAGATTCCAGAACAGTTCAGTATACAATCATTTCCATCATGTATGTATGTATGTGCACGTGTGGCCAAGAAATCAGACATACATGAACTTGGAACGATTCCAAGGCTGGTGTGGCATCGAGTAAAAGGAGAATCCAGGACGTGTCCCAATTCTCTGGAACATTCGCGATGAACAGCCTCTTCAGCTGATTGAAAGGGTCAGGAACAGCAAGTGGTTCAATCCACATCTGCGTACATGAAGATAGTGGTTGTTTAAACGTCAAATGGATGCTGATACACCGGTAGTAGCTTTTTAAAAAATATCAGAGATGAGTACTCACCTGAGGCCCTTTGAATTGCAGAACAAGGCAATCTATTGGCGGCATCCTTGTGAAGAACTTGCTCAATGAATACGTCCTGTTCATCCCGGAGAACTCATCTTTGTCATCGTCTTCAGTCTGTGAGTAATCCAGGCTCACATGCCTGAGCCGAGGCACCTCACCATAGAACAGCTTGGTTGGGCGACCACGGCAATAAAAAGTTTCGAGGCAAGGCAGCGAGAACAGAAGGATTTTCTGAAAGTTGCACCCCTCCACTTTCAGATTCTTGATCTTTGATGTTGGCACATTGATAGGAAATGCAGCTCGGAAATAACTGGAATTTGATATCCTAAAATCCGTTAGCTGCACGCAGTTTCTAAGAGTATTGTTCATCAGTCCCATGTAAGAGGATCCATCCAGTGAGAGCTTGGTGAGTCCCTGAAGCACTGAGCAGTTCCATATAGGAACTGACTGACAATTAGATAGCACAAGCCGCCTCAGACGCAAGTCCCGGTATCTATTCAGCAACTCGAGGTCATAGCTCACGCAGTCACCATCAACAACAAGCTCGAGATCCTCAACGCCCCACTCGCCAATGGCTGCCGTGACCCATTGATTAATTATTTTATTCCAACCTCGCCCTACGGTTTGGAGCCTCAGCTCCTGGACAGACCGACGTTGACGAACGTCATCCGGAACCAGAAGGAATGCGTTCACCTGCCTCACGTAGCGCCGCATGGCCCGGCGCTCGTAGCGTTCCAGGATGGCTGTGAGCGGCCTGATCGTCGTCATCCAGCGCTCGTGCCGGGCCTTGACGGCATAGATACATGTCAGCTTGTGGGCGTTCTTCTCAGCCTCATATGCCGCCTTCGCCTCCATGTTGAGCCGCTTCAGCCGGTGGTAGCTTGGTGGGAGCATGTCATCGACGGCCAGGTTGTAGGACGTGGTACCACGCCGAGGAAGATCGCGCCACCTCTTGGAAAGGATAATGGTTGTTATTGTCGTGCGCGTGTCTAGCTTGTCAAGGATAGTGACTAGGATTTCGTCTGGTAAGCTGCTGATCCTATCCTCGTGATCACTGCGGATGCATTTCTCAGCCATACACACCTGAATGGAAATTGATGAGAGAAATAATAATGTGGAATTATACTCGGTGCATATCAGATAGCAGAAACTTTTGAACAGTTGACTAGCACTTGTAAGCGCATATCAAGATCATGAAATCTCAGATTAATACCTCAATCCCATACACTTGCACCAAATAGAACTTTAAACGTTTCATGACAGGATAATGGATAAGAAGAGACTGAGGTGTTCCTAATTGACTAATTTTAACAAAATATCAGACCCTATCAAACCAAAAACACTGCAGCCCGCAACAATAAGCATTCAGACAAGTGACAGTGAAAATAGGTCAGTTAGTTTGGTCAAGATTTTAAAATACACCGCAAGACATAGCTGCTTCAATCAAGGTCTAGTCCAATGTTTGCCGGTCCGTAGTACTAAGAAAGAATTTCTTAGAAACTAAAGTAAAATTGCACGAATTGGTCGCTAACGAATTAAGAGGTCCAAGATCTTTGGGCAGGGAGCTAGGGTACCCGTTTGGAGGGCGAGGAGACTGTGGCGCCTGTGGAGAGATCGGAAGCCTTCCGAAGCCGGCGGTAGCGGCGGGGAGACGCCTCCGTAGCCATCGAATCAGAGGGCGGTGCCCGCCAGCCAACGACCCAGCGTCGAGTCGGTACGCTGGGCGAGCTTGCGGCGGCTGGCGACTTGTGTTAACTTCACAGTTCTGGACGGCGGCGGCTGGCGAGCATGTTGGCTCCCATCTCCCCATCACAGCCCACCGGCCCTGGCTCGCTAGTATGCCATTTCGACACGTGTCTCGTACGGTGGGCCCCCTGTCCGCTCTCAGACGAATTCCCACCTCCAAGGCCCAGACTACCAGCCCAGGCCCACAACTCACCGTGCCCCAACCCTCACCAGGTTTTCCTCACGCCACCTAAATTCCCCTGGTGCCGATCCATGGCCGTCGCCGCCGTCGCTGGTCTCTCTGGTGATCCTTTACGCTATGCTTCCGCCCTTCCGCCTGTTTCCCTTGGCTGGGCATTATTCCATATGCCCGTCGCCATGGGGGATCTCTCGAACACCGCGGTGGCCGCTGTCTCCAAGACGACCAACGGTCGAGACGTCCGCGTCTCGATCCGCCGCCTCGCCCCGCCGCCAGCCTCTTCCTGCTTGCAGCTCCACACCGATGACGAGGTGTTCAGGAAGCCCTCCATCGTGGCCGCGGACGGCAACTATCTCCTCATCCATATGGTCGTCGCCGTTAAAGGCAGGCCTAAAATCAAGTTCCCGCACAATTTCTTCGTGTTTAAGGCCGATCCTGAGTTTCCGTGGATGCAATCTCTCCCTCCTCCGTGTGATTGGTTAGCCCATGGTAAGGACACGGGCATCGCCCGCAGCTCCAACGGTTTCGTTGTGGCCAATCTTAAGACAAGCAGTATCATCAATAAGACCACGATGAGGGAAGTTGAAGTGGCGATTGTATGGCTTTACAGATCCACAACAGAAAAGTGGGAAACCAAGCAACTCGACATGCCCTACAATCCAGAAAAGGTTCTTGTTGAGTTCGAATGGAAAACTGACACTGTGATCTCCTTCCGTGGATTCATCTGCTGGGTTGATTATCACCATGGCGTTATTTACTCTGACGTGTTCTCTCCAGAATTTGAGCTTGGCTTTCACCCCTTTCCTGGCATTGAAATGCGTAGAGGTGAGCGTCAGCTTCGTAGAATGTACAGGACCGTGTCTATTTGTAGAGGCCATCTAAAGTTCGTTGATATTGATGATGGCCTATTTCAGTCCACTGAGGGTGCTAACAATGGATACACGGGGAGTGGAAACAACTGGTGCAGCATCAAGATATGGATTCTTAAGATGCCAGAGTTTGAGTGGGAGGAGGACGGTACCCTCCAGCTTGAAGACCTCTGGTCTCTCTCGAGCTTCCAAAATTCGCCTCTGCCACGGGCTGTACCAACTTTCCCGATCATCAACCCGCAAGAAACCAACATTCTCCACTTTGTACTGGATGGGCCTGGATTTTATGACAAGGCTTGGATTGTTACAGTTGATACCAAGAATAAGTTACTGATACATCATGCACTATACCAGAATCTTGTGGCGGAGGGCCGTGGTATTGATCTTACCAATGTATTTCTTGGCAACCCCTTGCTCCCAGTTCAGCTTCAAAATGACTAAGCATTCTGAAGGTGACTAAACATGTTTACTCCTATTTATCATTGCAGTTAGATTGTTTACTTTTATACTCCCTCTTGTCTGGAATACTTGTTGTTAGGACAGGTTTGCCAGTGCAAATTTGCACTAACAAGTTTGTTCTAACGACAAGAAAAAACATAACAGAGGAATTTTCTAGGAAATTACCAATGTATTTTTATTTCGTTCTACAACCTTGTTCCATTTAACTTTTTTGGTCAATGATTACTGAGATCAATAGAACATTTATGTAGGTATGCTGAGCGAACGTTTTGGCATCAAGATAATGGGTTGCTTTTAGGTTCCTACAGACAGTCATTTCCACAGGGGGCAGCCATATGTCTTGTTATATCCACTCTACCTTTCTGATTGAGGCTATGTTTTGTAGTTAGATTATAACTAGGGTAATGCCCGTGCGTTGCTACGGGCGATACAAATTCCACATAGTAATATAAATGGAAAGAATAATACCAAACAATATCTTCACAAGAAAAAAATTGGACAGGTACAATGTGAGCAGTAATTCAAAGCTTATACTTATTCCCTAAGTTTAAAATGACAATATCTTCATTTGAATTCATTAATCTCACAACAATAATCAGAGTACCTTTGATTCATGATCAAGATTGTGCTCATCAAATTTTTTTTGAAAAAACAAGCAGCTAGATATCCATTTATTCTTTAGATTAAATAACAATTTTGTATTTCTTTTTGCTGAGAAGCTCCATGAAGCTATTCATCATCAGTTTATATGGTTCATTGTAAGTATAGTTTTCAGGATTCACTCGAAGACATAGTAACATCAACTTAACAAATTGAAGTTCAATAATTGACCACTATCAGATTACAAGATTCACTTTTAAGTATTTTTTTCAGGATTCACTCAAAGATATAGTAACATCAACTTCACTTTATAAATTGCAGTTCCATAATTGACTCTTCTTACAAAAAAATGGTCACCAGTATAGCAAGTATAATTTGATTCTAGCACGCTAGTAATCCTTTGGTCTCTTTACAAACATCTTAAAACAATCTACAAAAAAAAATTATGTCAAGTGTATATGAAGAACATCAGAACATTGGAGGATCTATTAAGGATCTGCATGAAGTCCTCCTACATTCCCCCACGCAATACAACAACAACAAAGCCTTTAATCCCAAGCAAGTTGGGGTAGGCTAGAGATGAAACCCATAAGACACAAAGTTAGAGCAACATAAAGGTCACGGTTCCGGCACGTCGATTGCTTGCCTCCAAGCGCTCCTATCCATAGCTAATTCTTTGGAGATATTCCACTCCTTAAGGTCTCTCTTGACCGATTCTTCCCAAGTCAAGTTAGGTCGACCTCTACCTCTCTTTATATTATCGGCCCGCCTTAGAGCCCCACTACGCACCGGTGCCTCCGGAGGCCTACGTTGGACATGTCCAAACCATCTCAATCGATGTTGAACCAATTTCTCCTCAATTGGAGCCACTCCTACCTTATCCCGAATATCTTCATTCCGTACCCGATCCCTTCTTGTATGTCCACACATCCACCGTAGCATACGCATCTCCGCTACACTTAATTGTTGGACATGTCGTCTTTTTGTAGGCCAACATTCCCCCACGCAATCTTCCACAAAATTAGTTTTTCCATAGCAAATTGTTTACTTCTTCTCTTCCTTCTCAGCCACTGGACATTGGACTGAAGACCTTCAAGTGAGTGGACCTGGGTGGCAAGTTCCTCCTGAGTGTTCTGCATTTACTTTCTCTTCCTTCTCAGCAATGGACATTGGCCTGGAGACCTTCAAGTGAGTGGACCTGGGCGGCAAGTTCTCCTGAGTCGACTCACCAGCCTGCAAAATGAAAAAAATTGTAAGGCATCCTCGAGAATAAGCTGATCCATTAATAAGAGTTAAACATATAGGGGGAAACTTCCGCACCTTGAGCCTCTGGGCATTGTCCTGAAGACTTTCATATGAGTGGTTCTTGCGGCGGTGATCCACTGAAATGCCAATGGTAGGGGCAAGCTTATTGGGAATTCCAGCCAACTTCTACATGTGTAATATGTCAGTGGTACTCCAGTAAAGGAGAGGAGTAAACAGATACCAATAGTTGGACAATAGAGCTGCAATCCTGCTATGGTTTCATACTTAGATGAGCATACTTTACCTTCAGCTCATCGAGTGTGAAATTGACTTTAAAAAAAGGTAAATCGCCACAGTTTCTGAAAATCACCTGGAGGATTTGGTCAGCCTGAAAATCACCACATATTGCTCACTCAAGAAAAATCCTAAATCCCTAATAGAGTGGGAGCTGCTCTGAAAACGAAAAAGCAAATAAATATGTCAAGTCATTAATATTTTCAAACAAAATTCTCAAACGTACAAAAGAAGTTTGGTTGATGAATTTTTACTCAGGCTCTGATTGCAATTTGATTTTATGGTCTTAAACCCATTTATTGCTGTCAGAATGTGCTCTTCCCATCAGTGTTTAAACATATTAATAATTGGCCACAAAAAGGTGATATGTTATCAGTGTTTTAATTATAGTAAGAGTTTCACAAGCTCGATAGTTTTTACTTCCTAGAGAAGAATTATGGAACACTATTGTTTCTCAAGAAACTCAATATGCCCTATATGCATTTTTTTTATTAGAAGTGAGAAGCAAGCTTACATGACAATTAGGCAGCTTATAATCTGAAAGGTACCACTTATACACAAAAATATCAAAATATATCCAGTTATTCAAACAGTTATAATAATTTGTTTGCATGAAAAAAGTACGGTTCTTTGCAAAAATATATCTCAAGGAATTCTTAATCTCATTCTACCAAGATTTAGAAAGAGTGGAATTCTCAAGCAAGATATCCTGTTTATACCCGTGCAACTTGATAATGTCCATGCCTCCATGGTAGCCATAGCCAATCCTGCTCCGTTGACCATGCAACCAATCTCTCATGCAGTAAAGATGGTAATGAGTACATATGCAACCAATCCTGCTCCGTTGACCTTGATTATGAGCTGGAAGAAACGATGGGTAATGAGCATGTATATACATAGAGAAAGAGAGGGAGGGAGGTTTGACAGAACATCTTAAAAATTTTATTTTAATAATTTAGAAGCTAGGCTGATAGGGAAAAATCTCATTAATCTTCTTGTGGAAAAAATATAATCAGTAGTTCCAGAAAGAATTAAAAAAAATGAACTGACAAATAATCCATGTTTTTTAGGATATGCATGTTCTAGGAGCTGGCAGCAGTCAATTGATAATTAGTCACTTTTTTAACATGGCTAGGTGGGGTGATGTTTATAATACTGATCAACAAAGATAACCTTGTCAATTGTCAGGATTTATAAACAAGTATACCATAGTCCAAATCCAAACTCACATTGTTGAACTTAACAGTAACAGAAAGCCATGTACTGGAATATAGAAATGTTTGAAATAATATATTTCTTATGATTATTGAGTCACTCGAGTGCACTGGCTAATTGGTAAAGAATCACTGAAGAAAATGTATATGTACTGCAACTTAAAGTGTTATTTATTGATCAATGACATACCGGACCAGCAGATTTCCTATCAAGGGAAATATAAGCAGCAGCCATTAATAGACAAGGAAATATTGCCCACCAAAGCAAATGTTGTAATGAATCAGATAGTTCATAATTTTCTCCAGAGATGAAAGATGCAAACCTCATGAACACAACAATGATAGAAAATTACTTCTGTGTACAATACTCTTTGATAATGGCAATTACGCATAGAAATTGGTTTTCTTAGCTAGCCTAGATTATTCTTATTTTTATCACAACTTATTATTCTTATTTTACACATAGAAATTGGTTTCCCTGTATTCCTTCTGTTCTCTGTAAGTTTTGATTGTTACACTATGTTTAAAAGCTTATTAATTTCCTTCCGTGAACAGTGTGTAAGATCCGGTTTTTTATGTTACTGCTCTTCCTCACTTTCAGGTTAACACCAGTGGTCAGTTTGTTGGTCTTGCTGAGATGGTCGGTCGGGTTGATTTTAACAAGACAGTAGAGTACTGGTAGCAAGACAAGTGGACTGGCTGTTTCCCGTCGAGTGGCACATTGTGAAGGACATTCCTAACAACTTGTTGAAGCACATCATTCTCGAGTACAATGAAAACAAACCAGTAACAAACAGTAGAGATACACAAGAGGTGAGAAAAATGGCTTTCAGTTTTTGTAATATTTGTTCGTTTCATCTGCTGAGTAGTCTTCACTGTGTAGCAGGATTCTTGATAAGCAAATAGAAGTGCATTAAGCTGATTATCCATTTTTGGTTCCTTCAATGCTGTGCTGATGAGCTTTCCCATACCTTACCGGTTGTTGCAGGTTAAGCTTGAACAAGGCCTTCAGGTGTTAAAGATTTTCAAGGATCATATCTGCAAGACATCCATCTTGGATGACTTTGGTTTTTATAATAACCGTGAGAAGATAATGCAGGAGAAGAAATCAAGGCGCCAGCAACCAGTAGAAAAGGTACATGACTACCAATTTATTAATGTGTTGAGCCTTCTTCTGTACAGTAATCACTTGCATACGACTCTTTACAGTAAAATATTTTCACTTGCAATTTCACTTGTAGAACTCTGATAACTATGGAGCCCTTGCTTTTGTATCTGTATTCCTTGTTGCTTCCTTTTGACATGTTGATATGGGTACATGCATCCATGTTATGCATGTACTCTTACATTTACTGTAGTATTTTCCTGTTGAACTACAAGGATTTGTATTATTTTTCTGTTGTAGTCTTTTTTTACCTTATCATCAATATTTTTTGTAAGATAAGTGGTTCCTTTAGTGATCATGTTTGAAGTATCATCTATTATCCTGCAGATCATCAGCAGAAAGGTCCTAGCTGCCAGTACCACTAACAATGAAGCTATCAATGAAAAGCAGTCTCTGCAGAAACCAGATGTTATCGGGGAGCAAAATGCTGTGGTGGCAAATGGAGCGGGGTTGGCTGTTGTAAATGGATGTTAATTTTCTCTACTTCAGCACCCATTTGTCAGGAGGCACAGCTTATGTTCTGGAGAAAGCTGCTACTGTTGAAGCTATTCAAGATTCTTCTGTATTTCTTTTATTTTCCTTACAATGCTACTAGGTTGCAGAAGGATGCAGTCTTAAGGCAATTCGTACCTGGCTATGTTTCTTATCTTGTTCATTCCCCTGATTGTGTCTGGAGTTGCGTTTGGTTAAAGGAGAGATAGATATTAGCTCTTCCTGTTTCGGGCGGGATGATGTGTCTTTTTGCCCTGTCACTAGGAATTGTGTTGATTTTGGGATGGTTCTCAGTCTGCTCTCTTCATTTAGTTGTTTCAGAACTTTGATGTAGCCGAAAGGTATCAGAACCTGGCAGCTGAAGTTCCAAGGTGTAACCAATATTGTCGTTGTCAAGGGTGTTTCTCAACTCAAGCTTTAGTGCCGACAGTTTTCTTAAGCTGTTGTGGTGCTTACTGCTTGTCTATTGAATAGTTGTCAGATGTATTTCACTGTCTTTTTAATAAAAACAATTTGGAGCTCTATCTTTTCATTTTGATTAGATGATTGCATAAAAATCAGTGAAAACATTGTAGCATTTTAACCGATGAACTGCCAGTGTGGACAGTAGTCTCCTTTTGGAGCTCTACTTTTTCAGTGAGACCTGGATTACAGCGTTCAGCTACATGCGGGACAAGATTGCAGAGCGTGCAATGGAGGAGATGCGACGGCAGAGCCCCGCCGGCTCTCTGACCTTTTCCTTAATAATGCACGAAGAAGGCCAAAGCCTTTTTCCCGCTTTCCGCGCCAGCTCGGATTGGACAATCGTTTCCGATTCGGCGTGCGGCATAAACGTTTGCTAGCGTACGTCTAACGCGACACGGATTGCGTACGTTGGCGGAGTCGACCCGTACAAGACGTAGTATACGAGACGGCTTGGCCATTCCAACTTGCCTACGACGTCTGGTTCAGGAAATCGAGAAGACACTCCGAGGTCGAGCGGGACGCTTACATCCGACGCGTCGGTGTCGGCCACCACCAGCCAATAAAGGGCACCCGACCCGAGCCACGCCTAAACTAAACGCACCACCAGCTCCATCGAGAGACGACGAAACTCTCCTCTGCGGCGGCGAGCCTCACTGCTCATCACGTTCCACGAGAGATCAGATCAGATCAGAAGGAGGCGTCTATCGGCCATGGAACCTCAGACTGCGGCGAAGCGGAAGAGCCCGGATCAGGAGGCGACGACAGAGGGCACCACCACCACCACCAGCACCAGCGCCGCCTCCGCCGCCCTGTGCACCAACGGCTGCGGCTTCTTCGGCAGCGCCGCCAACATGGGCATGTGCTCCAAGTGCTTCCGCGAGAGCCGACCGGCGATGGCCGTCCCACCACCGATGAAGAAGGTCAAGCTGAGCGCCCCCGCCGCCGCCATCGGGTCATCATCCTCCGATGCGGCTGCCGGCGCAGTTGATACGCAGCAGAAGAAGGACGAGGAGGAGGACCCCGCGAACAAGAAGCCGGCGACATCGACGGCGAACCGATGCACGACCTGCCGGAAGAAGGTGGGGCTGACGGGGTTCCAGTGCCGGTGCGGCGGCACCTTCTGCGGGTCCCACCGGTACGCGGACGCGCACGCCTGCGGGTTCGACTACAAGGCCGCCGGGCGGGCGCAGATCGCCAAGCAGAACCCGGTCGTGGTGGCCGCCAAGATCGCCAAGATTTGAAGCCGCCAGGCGTCCAACAGATACCTGATGCTGCCACCATGACGAGCAGCGGAGCGACAGCTGATCGCGGATCTACAGGTTTTAGCCGTGAGATCGAGTGAGACTGTAATTTTAGTTTGCAATTAAATAAGAAGGAATAGGTCGTGATACTTTTGAGATTGATGAATGGGCCTCATTATGGCTCTGTTGTTCTTGTTTTTGCATCGTCAACCTCCGCGCCTGCGCATCTTGCGTGACACCGTAATTCGTAGGCAGTGAGAAGGCACGTAGACGCAAGCCTTAGGTGCCTGCTCGAATCAGTATTGCATCTCAGGCAGCTACGCTCGCGCCATGATATCTGATATCTCAATCAGGAAGGCAACAGACACGAACAGTCGAGCACGCAGGTCGTGTGATGTACACGTGGATAGATGATGTTGCATGCTGTGTCATGCCACATGGACAATCCGGCCTAATCCTCGGACACGTCCGCAAAGAGGAACTAGCAAACATGTTTAGGATGTAGGATGAACTTAATTAGTAATCGATGTGTAAAATGAACCAGAGACCTAGGGGCTTATGTGGACTTTGAGCAAACAACAAGGAGTAAAATGGACTTTATCTTTTAATTATTGATTTAAAATACAATAAGGACAACAAATTTGAAATTGTATAACGAACAGAAGGTCCTCAAGAAACAAATGAGTGGCAAAATGAATTTGATATGGTCATTAAATAACATAACAAACAATTTTGGAAACAGATTCACAATATCAAATACACAATGATGCTAATTGCAAAAGAAACACGACACCCCCGACGAACACACAGCATCACTCATATCCAACTGTAGTTCACGTATGTATTCATGGAAGGATTGAAACCTAGACCACGAGCACGGCCCCGATCACCAAGGCAACCGCGAGCACGGCCTGCGCGAGGCCAGCCTGGACCTTGCCGGCGGGGCTGGACGCCGGCGGTGGCGGCGTGGAAGGAGACCCGGGCCCGGGCGCGGCGGCGGCGCCGTCGTCGGCAGCAAGGACGTTGATCTTGAGCTTCATGCCGTTCTGGCAGTGCTGTCCGACGCTGCAGACGAACCAGCGCCGGCCGGCAGTGTCGAGCGTGACGCGGTCCTCGCCGGTGCCCAGCACGGTCGCGGCCGCCGGCTTGTTGCACGCGGCGAAGTCCGCGCCGCCGACCTCCGCCACCGTGTGGCTGGGCTCATTGTACTTGAACACTGCAAACGCGTGATCAAGCAGAATTCAGTTCATGTTTTAGCTTTCGTTGCTTTTTCGCTCTTCTTTTGTTTGTGACCTCAGCTGTTTGCTGATGTCCCTGGATGTTCTTTTGTTGAAACTATGTTTTTTCTCCCCTCTTAATGAATGGCAGGCAGCACTCCTGCCCGTTTTCGAAAGAAAAAAAAACAGAGTCAAGCTAGTTACCTATCGTGTCGCCAACCTTGAACTGCTTGGTCTCGGCCCACGCGGCGTAGTCGAAATCGAGTTTCCAGCCCTCGTTGTCGCCCACCCAGTGTTCCGTGCCGGCGGCAAGCGCGGGGAGGAAGGCGACGGCGAGCGCAGCCGCGATGACAACGTATCACCTGCTTGGAGGCCATTGATGAGTGTCTCGGAACTAAGCTAGCAACCTCTGTTTCGATCGTTCCCTACAGCGAATGCCTCAGCTCACAATGCTCGAAATGCAGAGCTAGCTTTACTAGTTTGTGCTCTGCTGCTTAACTCTGGCTTGCTACGACGCATCTGCACGCCTATATATAGAGTGGTTAAGGTTTGGACTTGGTAAGATTCAGTCACTAGCTAGTTAGTTGCCGCAGCAGATGACTTGTTTATGCGTTGCCGCAGGAGCAGGCCGATGGCGGCGTCCAATGGAGTCGCCTCGCGTGGCGCCAAATGTAACGACGAATATGTGCGTGAACAAGACGAAAGGCATGAGCTTCCACTGAGACCTGGTCCTGATTTGACACTACCTTGTTCGCTGCAGTATTGGCCTGTAGTACAGTCTCGTCGGTTGTGCCTCGTCGTCGGCCGCCGGCGTGAGCACAGCTCTCCACGTGGCGACAGTGAATCACAGGCTCGTTGCAGAGAGGAAAATATTCAGAGCAACCCAAACTTTTCGGCAGGGGCGTGTTCATCGGTCGTGCCACTGATGATGGATACTTGTACTCCACTGAAGGAAGGTCGAGAGAAAAGAAACCACCAACGCACCAATAATTGCGCGCAATAAGATCAGAATGCTTCGCCTAGAACCACTGATATCAGTTTCCGCCGATCAGCATAATTGGTAGGCAATCTAATTTGTTACCATTACAGTTTCTTTCCCTCTCTGTGCACAATGCAGGTATGCAACGGCACGAGTCGTCACAGTCAAGCAAAGGGAAACACCAGTACTACAAGGCAGTGTCGTGTGCGCCGCGTCCATCCATAAGACACGGATCCACTCAACTGAACGCACGGAACCGACCGAACCCAACGCGTCTCACCCTCACCAAACCCGGGCCCCCGACGCGGCGGCGGCGGCGGCGGAGAGGATGTGCGAGGGGAGGCGGCCAGCCAACGCGGTCCGCCCGGTGTCGGCGGCGGAGATGCGGCGGAGGGAGGCGGTCGCGGACGCGCACCTGGCGGCGGCGCGGGCGCGGCTTGCCGAGGCGCTGGCGGAGCTCGAGCGGGCGCGGGCGCGCGCCGCCGAGCTGCAGCGCCGCCTCGAGCAGACCTACGGCAAGCGGCGGCGGTTCGTGGAGGAGGCGCGCGGGCGGATCCACGAGATCCGCACGCGCCTCTACGACGGGAGACAGGAGCAGCTCCCCGCCGAAACCGAGCCCGAGTCCGACGCCGCCGCCGCCTCCTCGTCTTCTTAGGTCCGTTCCTCGATCATTCGTGCTTGCCCAGATCGAAAGTAGCGTATTGCCGGCAGTAATTGATTTGATTGCTGCCAGTGATCGAACAGAGGCTAACCGTCTCTGTTCATCATCTGCAGGGCCAAGTGGCGGTTGGACGACGCCCGTTGCACCAGGATACGCAGCAGTTGGGAGCTACTACAGCTTAATTTTTCTCACCTTTTCTCTCTCGTGTTTACATTGGGAGCTAACTAGATTAGGTTTTGTAGTATAAAACTATTGAGTGATGTGCAAATAACTGGCTACGCAAAGTTACAGCTCGTGCCTGTCTCCATTCTCATATGTTGCATTTCCCATGTGAGGAATCCCATTTGCTCGTGGATGGTAGTTTGACTCGTCACGACACATAATCCTTGTTTTAATAACCTGGGATAACCTGGTATATCTGCCAATGCACGAATCGTTCAGATTCAGACCCAGCGATCAGTATCAGTCAGCCAGAAGTGGGGATGTGTGAGCGTTTTCCACTACAACCAACGAACAAAATTCACAGTAAAAAAAAAAGGAGGGGGGGGGGGGCGCGTACAATCTTCACCTTATTGCTTCAAACAGCATCGCTGCACCTTTTACGTGCCAAACAATATTGCCGCAAGATGTTACCGTACTAATTTGAGCAAATGGTACATGCAGATGATCACAAACAAGTTTGTACAATGCAAAAGCTTCAAACGATGTAAATCATGGCACGTAAGGTAGTGAAAGACAGGAATGTAAATCATGGCATGTAAGGTAGCGAAAGACAGGAGTACACTAGTCCATAAGCCTGAATCCTTACACTGAGTTCCACCAGAAAAAATTACAATCCCGATGTCGTTAAACCTACTCTACAGGGCTCTCGTATGTACGATTTCTACGGACGCAAGATAACCAGTATGTCATAAGGTCTATACTAGTACTACAACGAATTCACTTGAAGTAGCTTGTAGGGAGGGACATAGGGTAGTTGAAGTACTCGCTTGAATGGGCAGATACGGGATAAAGTCACCAAAGCATCTCATGATCCAGAATCGACTTGATTTTTAGTATGTTCTTCTCCGTTGCTGCAACAGAGCCCCAGCTTGTTTCAAAACTGCAATCACCAAATCTTGTTTTTGACCCAGAAGAGCATCAGTACAACGCCAATCACAATGGCAACAGGGGCATATTTCCGAATCAAGGCCTGACAAAAAAAGAGCATATCAAGAGTGAAACCGTAAAAAACAGTGAGGAATGTCGGTGGACAATATTTATAGTTCACTATAAATTTCTAAGTAAAGAAGCATTCCAGCAAAAAAAAAGAAATGCACAGATGCAAACTGAAAAACGCCATATGATAGCTATATGCCATGCATTCAAGGAGATATAACATGCAAACCATGCATAAGTTATGAAATTATATAAAAGGGTAACACACGTGGCAAACAACTAGGTTTGTAATAGCGTTAGGTTCTGTTCAAGAAACAGCCAACAATTAACCTACTGTATCTAATGTTTCATTTATTTTAATGGTCAATACTCAATTCAGACCAACTGTTGAATGTATTTACCAAAACGTTGATGCAAATATGCAACTGGAGACATGCATTACCTGCCGATTGAGGTCCTTTGCCTTATCAGCATACATTCTCGTGTCAGATGTCAACCTGCTTGACATTTCGCTGACCTCTGCAAGGAATGAACACTTGTTAGAATTGCAGCCAAACATATGCCATGCAAGAAAAAAGTGAGCAAGTCCTTTATAGTTTAATAGTGGAGGCTGTTAGAAAACTCAGTTTGAAATGCAATGAGCAAGGGGTGCAAGTAAAGCAAAATGAAAGCTGAAGAACTAAAAAATACACCACAGGGCATAGGCTTCTCACGAAAAAAAGACATGAGCTTATTTAAGTCACAGCTCCCAGAATTGATGTCACAAACACCTATTAGATCTGTTAGAACCACATAGATCAAATGAAGGAAAGCACACTCACAAAATTCCAGACACACCAAGATCAACTCACAAACAACACCTTCTACTCTGTACACAAAGCAACACAATATGCTTCTGGTCTCGTTACATTGCTTTTCCTATATAGGGTAAAGATAACCGATCCATACTAGGACTTAACTTGAGTCTGACTCCTACTTTGATTCAGACTCACACACATTAACTTTGCACTACCGACAAGATTAAACTCTAACAAGATCAACATACAAATATTACCAAGAAACATGAGGAGCATAACATGCTTAAGGACTTACGATCTAGCTTTTCACCAACACCAAGAACCTCTTGTACATTGCGAGTCATAATTTGGTGCACTTCATAAAGCTCATCATTTAGCTTAGCAAGGTTCCTTTGGGTTCTGGAGTCCAAATACAATTTCTTAGTCTTCTGGATGAATGTATCTGTACAAGAGAGACAAAATATCAACAAGTATAGTCTGAAGTGATAATTAGAAGAAAAAAATTGTGAAAAGTAAACTCTGGAACCATACCGAACTTTATGAAAGCATACGGCCTTGCAGCAGTTTCAATCTGATTCCCACTGATCCTCTCAAACTCATTCTTCAAATCTTCTAGGTACTGGAATGCAAGTTTCTTTGGATAGGAGCGGTCACACATTGTCAGATAACATACTCGTCCCTCAATGATGTAGCTATACTTTGTATTAAGGCACAACAAGACTATCACAAGAAGGTCAATACAGAAGGATAAAAAGATCACAAACGTGATTAACTGGGTGCAGAATTGTATTATTTTAAATATTACGAAAAACGATAATTATGAGAGACAATTAAACATCTAATGATGAAATGGGCCTAGGTAAGTAGCATTCCCTTTTTTATAACAATTATATGAGCAGATTTTTCAAGGGCATCACACAAATATCTAGTGGCTGATTATTTAAATAAAGATACACATCTGTGCCTGTTTGTGGACATATATGTTGGATATCAGTCACCAGAATTATAAAATTGCAAAGGCTGATGTAAAAGTGGGATAGGCAGCATATAAATCACAAAGAACATGCAAAAGTATACATAATCCAGAACCAATAATAATAATAACACGAGGATACTGGAAGAAGTAAGGCCCAGTCTCAATTGACATCCGTGAAGCTTCGTGCTGTCCCTTTGACAAGTTCTTGAAGAGAAGCTTAGCTTGCTGCTTGTAGAAATCAGCATCCTTCTGGTCTCGCCCATCATCCAATCCTTCTGCTAGTGGAAGACCATCAGTGACACGTGCTATCATTGTCAACTTCACCATTTTGTTGAGAAGGCCAGAAACCACAAGAACTGTAGTAGATACCTACAGCCTAAGCTGTAAAAGTAGCAAGAACTGTTTTTATTTTCAGAAGCCTGATTGTTTTGTGCGGCAACAAAACACATATTAAATTTCTAGTAACATCATCATAACTACAATAGTATAGTCGACTAATACATGTGGCAAATCACATAACTAACAAACAAGGAATTCATGTCATTCTAGACACCTTATGCTGAAATCATTCAGGTATTCCTGTCGCTTAACTGGAAAATACAAAATTCCAAATCAAGAAATAAATACACCTAATTTCACCAAAGGTATTATGTGTTCCACTGAAACTTAAAAGGTAGCACTGATCACAAGAAAGGAAATAACCCATCGTTTGTACCAAACAGTTTTTCATGACACCAGCCCAAAGACAAATGCTGGCACAAAATTCATGGATGGTGTATGCATATTGCTCGAAGACTCAGAAGTGATTTAATTCTGCGAGATTAACCCTATATCTTCACAGATAATATCAGTGCTTAAAAATGCAGTGCAAAGCCAGGTTCATGTTTGTCCAACTGACTCAACGAACCAGGTGTAGATCGAGAGGCAGAAGGGGACATACAGGGGGAAGGCGGTATCCGTAGAAGCGATAGCGACGTGGTGCCCCTCGACGGCGAGGTAGGAGGAACGGGGAGGGAGATCGCGACGTCGCCGGAGGAGAAGAAGGGCGAGGCGGAAGTTTCGAGAATCCGAGCCTCGTGCGCGTGTCGGCGTTACCTCGTCGGGAAGGAACTGCGCGGAGGGAGACGCTCGCGCGACCTACCGGCCCAGCCCAAACTTATACGCGTCGGCATCGGCCTTTGACGCGGCCCATACCAAACTACCGCTTGGCCTACCCACACGTGGCCGTTTCTTCTGCTCTCCGAGCTCAAGCAGACAAGCCCTCGCCGCCGGCGTGATTAGCTGCAGATCTCGCCGCCCGCCCGCCCGCCGGTGCCCAACCTCTCGACCTCGCCGCATCCGGTTGGGTACTAGCAGATGATACCACCAGACCACCGCTTGCACTTGACAACAGCCAACGGTGTATGGGTCAGTGGGTCACGCCGTTGCCGTCTCTGGGCCGCTGGGCACCGCCTCCGCTGTCATTCGTCCACCGCATCAGTAATTAAGTGGCCGCTTACCGCTCATCGGTGGTAGATCCTCCAGCTCCGAGGACTGTAATGCCTACCATCACAGCATCACCTAGGTCAGTAGCCGGCTCTGTTAACTATTACTGCATTGCGGTGAGACCTCAGTAGCTTTAGAGTTACTGGTTCAGGTATTTGGATGTAAGTGTTACTTGTTACTACTAGTATGCTATCACAATTGCAATATTAGTGGATGCTGTCTACTCGGCAATTGTTATTGTGTTCTGTTAATGCAGCCAAACAGAGATGTCTACTGCAAGGTTATAGACCATCTAGTCTCATGTAGTTCAATAAGTTATTTTACTGATTTCGGCATAACATCAAACTGAATAATATGGCTCTCCTTTTCTTTATTCCAATGATGCATTGTTCGTCAATGCCTTTTGCTTAATGCGTGGGCTCTGCTCTTTGGAATGTATCTGGACTTATACAATCTGTTTTGCAATGCTTATCCTTGTTAATTATGCTTTTTCTTCATCAATACAGAATGAATCAATGCTAAAGACAATGTTTGAAATATTAGGTTCAGTGTTCTTTCACATCAGCCCCTCTTTCTATCTAGCACACATGAGCTCTTTAGATAATTTAATACTCCTGGTTTATGACTTATGAGAGAGTGGTATCTGGAAATGCAATGTTTATAGAACCATTGCGTCATTGAGGTTTTCTGCTATCAAAGCCTTCCTGTCCTCTTATGTTTTTAATCAAGTTTTGTCTGCAACTTGCTCGTATGATGTAATATACTGCTAAAAAACTAAACATTCCAGCCTTGGTTACATTCAGTCACTCACATAATCACACTTTTCACTGTACCCTGTGATTGCTATGTTCATATGACTGTCAAGATCAGTATATAGGACTCAGCTGTATGGGCAGTTGGGCCCCTATCTGTGTTACTCAAGCACGACTACCATAGCAGCCAATTAGTAGCCTAGATTGGAATTTAATGAATGTATTAGATGAGTTATATCAGCCATTATGAAGAGTTTTATAATGATTGCTATGGTTATTCAGTAATAGAGTCAGCGTGAAGGCCTTACACTGCTTGCAATCTTGGATGTGCCTTCTGTAGTGCTTATTTATGTGACAGTGTGAACATGATCTGGGTTTTTTTTCAATAAATGCATCTGAAGATATAACTTTAAAGGTTTTCAACTTAACAAGCTAGTGCATCTTAAATTCTCTGTTTTATTATCTTTGTAGCATGCTGAGTTTGAGCCCGAACTTTAGTTTCATCGTTACTGTACTGGATTATCCTCATCTATCCTCATCGGTTGCCCTTTCGAAAGTGTGTGTAGAAAATTGCACATTTTTCCAGCACGCAACCAAAAACAATTGTGCAGGAACTTACCTGTCTGAGCTTAGTTTTAGCTTATGACTTCTAAGTTCTTACATACACTAAATTTGTTATCTGCATGCTAAGGCAACACATACAAGCCATAGGATCATTAAATATGGGCAAACCTGCGAAATTTTCTGATTTTAACTATATCATTGTTTTTTCACATGATGAATTTGCCTTGTACTAGGATAATTTATTTTTACTAAACTCATCTGTTGATGAACATGCAGCGCTTCTGTTGCATTGCATCTATGAATTCGCAAAGCTAACCATATTGCTAGTACTAGAATTTGGATTGACTTATATATACATATTCCTTCTTTTGTCTTCACCATGTTTTGCTTATACCTATGCGTATACTATCTATTTCTAAGCTTGCAATCAACTCTGAACCATTACAATTTGTCTGTTGGGTTGTAAATATGAAATCCTGCCTTGTTTATGTTGTTTGTTTGTCTATCAAAGTAGTTTGCTGCTGGCACCTGCTTGTAAAAATTCTGAATGTTCATCTGGGGATTGGGTCTGAGCTTTCCACAATCCGATTGACATTAACTAAATTAAACCAAGATCCATGTAGTTTTCTTTATTTTTCTTGTGCATCACCTTTTTCTCTCTTGAAATTTTGCATCTATGATGATACACCTTAATGGAAATTTCTAGGGTCTCAAATGTTTACCACACGTCCAAACCCTTGTGGTTCAGTTGAAGTTAGAATAAATAACTTGCACGGTCGCACCATGCAGCTGCTTATGTTGTGCTTTCAGGCTTGAAATGATTTTTGGGCTTCTATTATCCTGCATTAAGAGATTATATTTTGCTCTTTCTCCTTTTTAAGCTTGCCTTCAAAGTATTAACTATTTTCACAATTTGTAGGTCACTGTTAGATTGGTGACGAGAGGAAATGATGATGTGGGGCTTAGTTTTTGGTCAGAAATTCATGAAAACATCATGATAAAGTCGAAGTTACAGCATCTGATGCTTTCAGTTTCAAGGATCGCATTCCTCCTTTCAACTCGGCAATCATCATGGTCGTCATATGGATTTCCACATGGACAGAAGTGCCTCCAGAGCAACTTAAAGGTGTTTCCAATTTCCATGGTCCCTAGGAATCCTTTAGGCCTCGTTCGGTTCTGGCTGAACCAAACTGGACCCAGAATTGTTCTTCGTCCGGATTGAGTGAATCCGGCTGATTCACTCAACCAGCCGGTTATGCTATATCGAATGGTTTTCATTCCGGCTGGCACCACCAGTGACCACCACACTGTTCGGCAACGTCTGATTCATTCCGGCAGGTAACAAAATTCAGGAATAATCACCACGGAACTAAGAGAAACATCCAAACTTTTAATTCAACAGGCCTCATAGAAACTTGGTTACAAAATTTAGAAATAATCACCACATAACTGAGAGAAGCATCCAAGCTTATAATTCGACAGGCTTCATAGAAACTTAGTTTCAACAGTACAGTAAGATAATTTAGAAAAATGACAACACTACCATAAGCCCAAGCACTGCAGTACCTAATTTACAGAGTTTGATAGATATTAAGCAAGAAATGCATTCGCTTGACAGTTCGTTAAGAACCGAGTCTTTCTCAATCACATCAAGGGAACGACACCAGGCATGTGAGTTCGAATACATAGAATAAGCCCCCAAAAAACAGTGTTCTCAGCCACATTGATTCGGTGCTTGTCTGATGAATCACTTCTCCCAGGCATTATCATTGTCACAGCCAATCATATCACCATATGAGACCTACAACTAGAACACAAGAGGATGAGTAGATAATCGTGGCTGATGAAAGTAAAGTAAGACAGATAAGTGCACTAACTCAATATGTATCAACTAGAAAACCAAAGGACAACAAAATTTTCAGTATTATGTACTCTGATCGAGGAATACTAAGTCAAACTAGTCATAGAAGCAATTCTATCTAGTACAACATCAGATTTCATTTTCAGTGACAGGTCAATTATCTAGAGCTCCTTATGCTGAAATTTTGGACAGGTCAATTATCGAATGGTGGTCAGGTGGCTTTATTCACCTTGGCCACACATGCCAACCTTCAGTGATGTTAGCTGATGAATGCAAATAGTACTTAAACACTAGTAGTTCAGATATTGAATAAAGTCATATGCGCTAATTGAGTAAACTGACATGTTACCTGCTACACTAGCTCACTTCTAAGCCAAATTAAGGCGATCTCGGGGTCCAACTCCCATGAACTTAGGAAGGCCTCCCTGTTCTCCTTACTCTTGATGAACACATTGTTGGCTTTTGCCTTTTCTTCCTTGCTGACTTCCATGCTTGCCAGAACGGTAATGCACCTTTTGATAGAGAAGTCTGAACCTTGTTGAACCTCTTTCTCCTTGGCCAGATGCTCAACTTCAGCTTCTGTTTGCTTTTTCTTTATTTCTATGTACTGCTCCATCATGGCTTCTAGTCTTTCACCCTTCTTTGGCCTCTTCTCTTCCTTTTCTACCTTCTTTGATGTGGCCATAGTTCTCTGCTGTCCACTTCTAGCAACAGCTGCAGCAGAACTTTCTGAATCTCGTGCATCTCGTGAACGAGCATGAACCCTCCTTCCATCAAGTGCTTCATCTTCATCTTCTATGTCATGAATAGCGTCCAAGTCCTGCACCTCATCCTCTATTTCTGGTGGTTGTACATACTGAACTTGATGAAGTGGTTCTTCATGTGGCGGTGATTCCAGAGATATGACATTATATGTCCCTTCAGCCAATTGACCTACACCAAAAAAAAGTTTATTACAACAGAATTATGGTGCTTGTAGTCACAGACAACAGTATAGAACACTAATAATTGATTAGCAAAAATGCAAAATTGTTGCTACAATTACCATCATATAGCTCCCCCAAGGTATCAAAGAGCGGGAAGGTAGCCTTGCTGTTGTTGTATTTCGTAATCTTAGGCCATGTCTACATATAAAAAAGAAAAGTTAAGCCAACTATATACACCATATGCCATATACAGTATATGCCTTGCTGTTATTTGCAAAGTGATACATACCACCGTTAAGTTGTCCCAAAAAGCTTCTGATCCCTCTATCATATTCCTGTCATAATTCCAGGAGCCTCCGCTTTGTTTCCTTGCCTCTTTAAGCATCTTATAGTCCCTTTTCATCTGGCCTTCTTTGTCTTGAATCTGGAGCCTAGAGTATGAGATGTCCTTGTTCTTCTCAAGGAACTCCTTGACAATAACATTCCAACCCTCAGTAGTCCAACCATTATCACCTCGATAACCACTGTCTTTGTACTTGTGAAGGATCTCAACAAGCGATTTTTCGAGGGCTGGATTCCAATAGGCCCTTTGCTTTTTTGCTACACAAATGTAAAGAGAGATCAGAAATTTCAAAGCATGAAAAAGAACTTGCAGATCAGTATTAAATAATGAGCAGTAGGAAAAAGAAAAACATTAGTACCTCTTCCACCGCACTTAGGCGATGGTTTCTTCTTTCCAGCACTTGAGGTAGCCAAGAACTTGCGTATCTTTGGTGATCCCATCGAGAGGAGCTTAGGGGACCTTTTTCCAACCATTGCTGCAAATGTTTACAACTCACATGCATTTATTCATATACTAATGTACATTGATACATAGACTAAATTACATTTATTCATCTACTAATGTACACTACTAATGTACACTGATCCATTGACTAGTATCTTTCATGTTGGTACCGAGCCCACATTGCCTCGGCGATGGAGTCCCTTAAAGCATTGCCTTGTGCAGTGGCATCTCCATTGTTTTGATCTCCATTTGGAAGAACAACAAAGTTTGCTGCAGGAATGTTATCCGGCTGATTATCCAACCATTCCTCATCGCCACCAAGTAACCGGATAAAATTGTGAAAGATTGCAGCAGCTACAGGGATCTGAACTTGGTTCTCCAACATGTGAAATGTTTCAACTTTGAGGATTGGGAAGCGCTTCTTAATCACCCCCAAAGCTCTTTCCACATGGTTTCTCAGCCTTGCATGTCGGTTGTTAAACAACTCTCTTGGGTTTTGAGGCCTTTGACGCCCAGCTCCAAACTCTTTCAGATGGTACCGGACTCCTCGATACGGTGCAAGAAATGATGAGGTATTTGCATACCCTCCATCAACCAAGTAAAACTTTCCTTGAGGTACTTGGAAGCCCTTGCCCATAGCAGACCTTAGGACTCTAGAATCTGTAGCCGATCCCTCCCATCCACTTGAAATGAAGGTGACGTTTAGGTCAAAATCACATGCCACCATAACATTAATACTTAACGTACCCTTCCTATTTCTAAAAGGAGCAGCTTTGTTAGGAGATATAGAAATAGGAACGTGAGTTCCGTCAATGGCACCAAGACAGTTCTCAAAGAATGGAAAGAAGCTACGAGTATTTTGGATTGTTGGGTGGACTTGGTTAGGATCCGGAGCCCGAAGAAAACGGCGAGAGAGGTTGGGTATCACCACCTTGAAGAAGTGGTTCATGATACGGTGGAAGGTGTCATTGCTGTGCCCAAACATCACTTGAAGATCCTCATAGGAGGCATTGTGAGATAGCATATACATGAAGGAAGCCACCTTCTCCTCAACTTTGATTCTTGTATCTGTGACAAGCCTTGTCCTCCTGAGGTATGTTGCTATCTTCTTGAAGATGTATGGTTCCATCCTAAATTGTACTTGGCAATTCTTGACATGTCCATCAAGCGATCGACGAACCTTAACCTCTCCTGTCTCTTCGACGTATGACGTTTCTTCTTTTCCCCCCACTACTTGAATCCATAAGGTAAAGGGCAGGAAAAAGGAACATCATAATGTCATCGTCGTCTTCCTCCCTTCTCTTTCTAATACGGTCTTGCAATGATAAACTCATTGCAAGACTAGAGTTGAACAAGTAATACATTTAGTTATTATAATAAAGTAATACATGCAAAAATAAAATCATAAATTCAATTATATTGAAAACTGTATGATAAAATGATTGAGAAAAATAATGTATAGGCAGACAAGAAAATGATTGAGAAAAAAATGTATAGACAGACAGGAAAATGATTGAGATAAAAATGCTACTAGTTCATCTACCCACAACAAGCTACCCTAGTCATCACCCAAAACAACGTAACTGCATTTTAACCACAGACTGCTGACACTTCACCGCAAATACTGCAGGAACTGAGCTATAAGGACAGGTGTACCTGCTAGGGTTGGTGGAGTAGCTACAGGATCCCAGGAGGGCGGAGGCTCGTCCTCTCCAATCCTAGGGGGTGCTGGGCTGATCTGCAGGTTACAAAGGCATAAAACAACTTGAGTGATTAAGCTACTAGAAACCAGTTAAGCTAAAAAAACTAGCCATCGATAAAATAATGCATAACAGCCCCATATAACAATTAACAAAAATTCAGGTGGGAGTAAAGAATAAAAGAACAGAGGGAGTAATTCTTAACTAAAATTTCTACAATCACTCAACAATATTCCTTTCAGGAAAGGCACTGAGATTACCATAGCAGGAAATTTACACAGATAACATCAGGAAGTCAGTAGTATGATACCCCATCAGGAAATATACTCAGGGGTATGATAATTGTAGCTATCATTGCTTTGATTTATCCATGGAGGCATTCTCAATTGACAAGAGTGGAAATCAATCAATGGAATCCATTAATCTCTGTCTCACACAATTCTTTAGCAAGCATACTAAAACCAGAATGGCATTACTTGAGTATCTACTGCAGGCTGGGCATGAGAAGGAGCATGACTTCGGTCTAAGAATTTGTTGCAAGACTGACTCGACACCTAAACTGAAAATAGACTGACTCTATTGGCAAACAGGCAAGAACTCTCAACTCACAAGGCCTTTGTACCAGTAATTATGAGGAACGAACAAGGATCGGAGCTGAGGCAAAGAACTCAAGAACTCAAGAAACGGTTACGAAATAATACCGTCGAAGCTGAGGCAAAGCAGGGAAATAAGATACGGATACTGGCGTATGTCAATCCGTCGAAGTAATTATGAAGTAGCAGCCACAGTGGCTTTGTTCAGTTGCTTGGCGTTCTTTTCCGTGTTTCTGTTCACAAACCAGCTAATAGTTTTTTCAGTTCCTTAACGAAGAACTGCAGTCTTGTGACCTAAGCAACATTGGCAATTCAAAAATGTATAATTTGGCCACTCTTCTGAACATCTCTACTGTAGTGGTAAAGTTAGGCCCAAGGAGTATTGTTTAGTACAATGAAGCTATATGACTAGACTACTACACCAAGGACAGGAACATGATAAAGTCAGTTTTTTTAGGAATGTATAGTAGGGGAAGCCAATACTGTTATGATTTTATATTAAAAAGAAAAACAACACAAATTGTACAGCAAACAGAGAAGTATTCACAAAGCAAACAGAAAAAAAATGCTCCAGCGGTCGAGCAGGATGACCACATGTCACTAATGCATGGATTCACAAAGTTGTTATCCAGGTTCTCCAGAATTCACAAAGCTGCACAATACCTATTGCATTTACAAGAGCAGTGATCAGGGACATTTACAAGTGCAGTGATCAGTGATCAGGGATATTCACAAAGATGCATTCACAAAGCTGTCCTCCAGGTTCTTCAGGATTCACAAAGCTACACAAAATCGATGACAGTAATTCCAGAATAATTGCTCTTTCACACTGAATAGCACCCAGAATAGGACTTCAAAATCAGGAAAATAAAATGAAGCTGTTAACCAGAATAATTGCTCTTCCACACTGAATAGCACACAGAAAATCACAAGAAGCCGATTTATACACACAGGTGATATACACACCCAACAAGCACACTGAATAGCACACATAATTATTAGCTGGTTTGTGAACTAAAGACAGGATAATGTATGTAAGTTTCAACTTGATTGGAAAATTCATACTGTTTCGAATTTTTTTGGTTCCACGCAAAATTCATCAACCTGGCGCAAAGTTTGCTAGGTTGGGAACAAGGGACCTGATCGACCTTTCAGATTCTGCAGTGCAGTGCCTCAACGCTGAGGTATGCCGAGTTGCCGACTGACCCCAAGACTCAAGAAACGGTACCAGTAATTGACATACGTTCCTTATTTCCCTGCCCCGCCACTCCCCACGGATCGGAGCTGAGGCAAAGAACTCAAGAACTCAAGAAACCTAGCACGCGAATCTAGTGAAACCTAGGTAAAGAAACCCTACCACCGAAGGAAGGGAATAGGCCTTACAGGGGAGAAACCGACGACGCCGGAGGTCGCCGTCGATGTAGTCGTGCCAAGGCTTCGCACCGTCGCCGAGTCGAGCCGCCACGCCGTCGTCGGGTCCAGCCGCCGCGCCGTCGCCGGGTCAAGCCGCCGCGCCGTCGCGAAGCTGCTGCTCCGATGCGAAGGAGGAGCGTCGTCCTGAAGCTGCTGCGTTGACGCGAAGGAGGAGCGCCGTCGCCGGGAGCGCTCGAGCCCGCGCCCGTGTCGTCGCCTCGAGCGCCGCCTCCACCGCACGCACGAGCCAAGGGGCTAGGGATTTCGTTCCAGACCTACGGAGGTGGAGATCGATTCCGCCGGATAAAGTGGACCGGACCGGGCGAAACCACCCATTTTCGTTCTGGGCCGGGCCTAACCGAACGGTCCATTTTCGTGGAAACCGATTTCATTCTGGCTCATCCTGTTCCGGTCGGATTGGGCTCCATTCCGGCCCGATCCGATGGAACCGAACGAGGCCTTAGGGCATGTACTAACCCACAGACGGAGATGTGTCTCTAATAACCTCGAAGTTAACATCCACACAAGATAGTAGACAACTTATACAACCCATAGACAAAGGTCTGTCTTTAAACTCTTTAAATGTTTTATATGTAGCTTTGATCAAATACAAATGTATTTGTGTATAACATTGTGTGGCTATTTGATAGAATATTATCATGTATGAATAAAAGAACATGATTACAATAATTTTCAAGAACCAATAATATAATAAATACAGTGTATTTTGTCTATTTTTCCGTGTTTCCATAGCGTTACCTATGTATGCTCGATTAGAACTTTTCTGAGTTGCATGTGTTTCAATTGATGATGACAAAGAGCGTTGTTGCACCTGCAACCAGAAGAGGAAGTCATCAAGATGCACAAGCATAAAACACGAATTAAGGCACAAAGTAATTCAATCGAACACATGATATCAGATGAAGGGCGAGTACATGAGGGAGATGCAAGCTTTCACTCACATTCACGGTAGGCAAAGAGAAAAGGACAGAGCACATTGCATGTAGGCAAAGAGAAAAGGACAGAGCACATTGCAGAATTCAAGTGCGACACATCGACCAGTCTGCAGCCAGGGTCTCCAACGATGGCTGTCCCGCTCAGCACTTGCCGTACGCCTGGCGTGTCCCGAACCCGATCGACCAGCCAGCCGGGCGTCGTGGATGAATTGAGTACACGGACGCGTGGGATCCGAGCGGCACGTCGACTCAAGAAGACGCAGTCCTACAACGCGTGCGCTCTCGTCTGCTTTGCCTTGGAGCACGGGACAGCAACGTCGTCTCATCAGACGACGACTAGTCCGTCTCTCGGCCAGGCTGAGGGGATGTTTGTAAAATGACCAACACATAGACGGGCAAATAGACAGGGTTGTACATGCTCTTAGGGATGCAACATGCACAACTCTTTTCGAACAGCTACACTGTTTTCGGACAGTTAATTACACCAATGGTGTAGAGGCCGGAACGGTTGTTCCATTATCTAAAAAAAGACAGTTAATTAAAGTGTGGCCAAATTCGAATCATTTGAACGGGATTGTCGAATGACTGTACATATAGCATTGCTTCCGTAGCTATGAATCAGTAAACCGAGGTTGTAAACTTCACACCTGTGGCACTAATTGTTCTGGGATCGTCGATCTGTGTGTGTGACAACCTAAGCCTGTGCCCATCCGATCTGGGTAACTATTGTGGCCATTGAGTGACGCGTACGAGGGCGGTTGCGCTTGTACGTGCGAGGACTCGGACCGATTTACTCCGTGTTCCCGGGAAAGCACGACAGCCATGGTCGCGTCGGGGGCTCGGGGCCATCCTTGGATGCTATCAAAGTTCACGGCCTCCTCCATGCTCGATCGGGCAGAGTAATGGCGCCATGCGAAACCGCCAGCTGCCGCCCCTTGCACCGGCGCCAGTAATGGCGATTGACTCGCTTCGTCGCGTACGTCTCCGTCGACAAGCCGGCACGCACTCACACATGGTGTGCACAGGAGCGATTCGGTTGCTTGCTGGCGTCGCAAACTTAGATGCGCGTAGGCCACCGTGTTTCGGCTTCCCTTACTCTGATGCCAAGTTACAGTAACTGCTTCTCATCAATGGTTAATTTGTCCGATCAATCTTTCGCAAAAAAATGTCCGATCAATGGAAGACATTAGGACATTGCTAACTGTAGTTAAATCAGCAGCTCTTTCCACACACGGGAATAAAAAAAAACTGAGGCTCTTCTAGCAACAGCTCATCGTTCCTCTTTTTACTGATCAGGGGATGGAAAGAGCTGGCAACCCAAATTTCACTTGATTTGTCCTACATGGTTTATGGATCAACATGCACATTAAATTGTTGATCAGGACCACGGGTTTGCGATGAGGTTGACAGGACTTCAGTACACATAAACAGTTTCCAAAAGGACTCGCCCATGATCTGCATTCTTCTTTACGATAACAAGTGTTGTGTTTGTTTGTGTCTCTGTGGCCCGAGCAGGACAGTGTACTAAACCGCTCATCTGCCCAGGTTAGTTGGACGATATTATGAGCATTTACATTACAGGGTTTTTACTACAACCCTATGCCATCAGCCCATCACAAGAATTTTCACGGACGCCACAATGTTGTGCGACAAACTGCAGAGCTCTGTGCAGCGTATCCTGCTGTGCAATCTGTGTTCACCTTTTTACGGAAACCCTGCCTGCTCGGATCCTCCCATGCCATGAGTGCGCTTTAGTTCTCGGCCCTCATCGCTTTAGCAAAGCATTGGCTCCTGGTGCTGTTAAGCTGTAAAAGTGCTGGAAATGAAACACGAATCGACGGGTCCAAGAAATTCAGGGAAAGCACGATGAAGAAAAGAAAGGCGTGTTCATCATACATCTGATGAAAGTAAGGAGTACCATCCTCGAACTTAGAACATGGTTACCGTGCAATAATAGCGTCGTTTCGTACGCCCTAACGTCTACTTGTGTGCGGTTAAAAGGAAGACGTTGGGTGACAAATCATTGCGGAACCAAAGGCATGGCAAATGGGCAAATGGCAACTACCGCTCTCAAAAGTAAATAAATAAAGCTACCACTGTAACTATGTACTACTACTCTTCACAAAAGCGAGCATGGCACAAAAAACACTTAAACATAAAAGCATCACAATCATTATCTAAAAAAAGCATCACAATATCTTGTTTATAATAGGAACAAGCATAGGGATTAAGAAGGCATGCCACCTGATTTCTTTTCCTTTTTCACCAATACAAAGAATGTGTGTTTGAGAGGTGGAAAAGATACAGTACTCAGACTGCCACCATTGTCCGTTGCCTGCTCACAACTTCAGGTCCAGCTCAACCTTTGGAGACACCACCTGTCCGTTGCTCCAGGTGCCACTGCTTTTGCTCACCCCTGAATCCAGCAGTGCTACTACCACAGTTGACACACACACACTGAGCAAGCAGAGAGTGTATTGCAGGACACTGCAAAGCCAACGCAAGAAGAGAAGTTCTTCTTCCTCATTCCCCGCTGTTTCGCGAGTCTGAAGAATATTTCAGTGCCTGCAAGCAAGGTGATGTTAAGCCTCCGGTGCATTATTTTCTTTAGTAGTGGTGTTTATGTTAAGCTAATCTTGGCGCCAACGGATGTCTTATAAGCCTTGAAGATTAAAACGTTCGGCTGTGTTGGTCTTGCCAGCTCGTTAATGGAGGGAGCAAGTGTGCCGTGAGATTCTTGCCACGGGTAGCGGCAGGGTTCACTGGTTTCTCGTGCAGCGCTTCGTTACTCGGGCATGGGAGGAACTGCTACTCATCTACTTGGCAGATCCTTGTGAAAGATCTGGAGCCCATTTTGATCACTGTGTGTTCAGGTATCCAATAGCTGTCACAGGCATCTCACCATCTTTTGTTGTGAAATGCTCAACATTTTTTTCCCAAAGAACTGTAGTGCACTTCATGTGTGACCCTGTGATTATGTTTTCTCCTCCTAGCTAGCAACATCAAAATCTTGTTTTTGATACAGTTACTATTCCCGATCAGAGCAGGAGAAATTACTCGAAGATCAGGCAGAGGTCACCAGCTTTTTGTTGGTGATTCCTGATCAAGACTCAAGACTCAAGAGGAGACTGAAGCAGTGAACAATTGCAAAAACCTTCTCCAATGGCGAGGCGAAGCAGCCTGCCCCTGCTCGTCTTCTTCTCCGTGTTCACTGCGCTGCTCCCGGAGACCACGCAGCTGCAGACCTCTCAGGCGTGGACTCTGCTCAAGATCCAGCAGCTCCTGAACTTCCCTCCAATGCTCAGCCACTGGCGCCGGGGCGTCGACTTGCGGCGTCGGCGCCGCCGGTTCCTTCTCACCCTCCAACTCCTCCGCCGCCGTCGTGTGCTACGGCGACACCGTGACGCAGCTCCACATCGCCGGCTCGCCGGGCACCCCGCCCCTGCCCAAGAACTTCTCCGTCGGCGCCTTCGTCACGACGCTGTCCAGGCTCCCCGACCTCAAGGTCCTCACGCTCTCCAACCTCGGGCTGTGGGGCCCGCTCCCGGGCAAGCTGGGCCGGCTCGCGGCCCTGGAGATCGTTAACATGAGCGGCAACTTCCTCTTCAGCGGCATCCCCAGGGGCATGTCCAAGCTCACCGGCCTCCAGACGCTGGTCCTCGACGACAACCTCCTCGGCGGCGCGATCCCCGAGTGGGTCGGCGCGCTGCCGTCGCTCGCCGTGCTGAGCCTGCGCAACAACTCGTTCCAGGGCCCTGTGCCGGAATCCATCGGGTCCATGCCGTCGCTCCGCTCGCTCGTGCTGTCCTCGAACAACCTGTCCGGGAACCTGCCGGACCTGAGCCGGGTCAGGAACCTCCAGGTGGTGGACGTGGGCGGCAACTCGCTGGGCCCCGCGTTCCCCAAGCTCGGGAGGAAGGTGGTCACCGTGGTGCTCAGCCGGAACCGGTTCGGCGGCGGGCTGCCGCCGGAGCTGAGCACGTTCTACCTGCTCGAGCGGCTCGACGTGTCGTGGAACCGGTTCGTGGGCCCGTTCGCGCCGGCGCTGCTCTCGCTGCCGGCCATCCGGTACCTGAGCATCGCCGGGAACAGGTTCACCGGAATGCTGTCCGACAAGACGCCCTGCGGCGACAACCTCCGGTTCGTCGACCTGTCGTCCAACCTCCTGATGGGGAGCGTGCCCGCCTGCCTGGCGTCACCGGCGAGGAAGCCTGACGCGGTGGTGCTGTTTTCGGAGAACTGTTTGGAGGGCAGCGGCGGGTCACAGCACTCGTCGCCGTTCTGTCAGACCCAGGCCTTGGCGGTGGGGATCGTGCCGGGCAAGGAGAGGAAGAGCATCGTCGGGCAGGCCGGATTCGTTGCCGGCGTTGTCACGGCGATCGTTATCGCCGTTTTGGTTGTCAGTTTCATCGTCTTCTTGGCTGTGAGGAAAGCATCAACGAAAGGGGAAAAGGGGAGAGCTCCGGCGATGTTGGCGGACGACAACTCTTCCAATGGGTACCCTTCCAAGTTGCTCGCTGATGCACGTACGATCTCAAGCTCTTCTGCATAATTTTGCTTCTTTCTAGAATACACTTTTGATGTCAGAGCTGAAGTTTCATTTTTTTGTTTCTCTGAAATTTTGGAACAAAAAAGGTTATATATCGCAGACGGTGAAGCTGGGAGCTCTGGGAATCCCATCGTACAGATCATTTTCATTGGTCGAACTTGAAGCTGCAACAAACAACTTTGAAAATTCGTACCTACTGGGGCAAGATTCCCACGGGGAGGTACCATATCTTTCTCTCACTTATCACTTGACCGTTCGCTCGGATTCAGAGCAACGGCTACGTTTACTTTGCTATCTCCTGTTCTAATAATTATTCTCATTCGATAAAGCGGATAGGTCATCGCAAAATAAAAATAAAAAGCTAAAGCGGATAGGTGATCATGATCTTTTCATCTTGAATATGCATGGACGCACATGTATAAACATTCTCTTGTTTCATTGTCAGAAGATGTACAGAGGAAGGCTAGGCAATGGCATCCCAGTTACAATCAGGACCCTGAAGATCAAGAGAAGCCAGACAACCCAAAGCTTGAACCGACACATCGAGACGATTTCTAGGCTCAGGCATCAGCACTTGGTCAGTGCTCTAGGACACTGCTTCCAGTACGACCTTGACGACTCTACGGTGACCCAATTGTACCTCGTGTTCGAATACGTACAAAATGGGAACCTAAGGAGCAGGATCTCGCGTAAGTTGCCGGTTCCTTTGCTTCCATTTCACTTACTCTGACAAGTCCAACCACTGAATGTTTCTGAACTGAATTTCACCAGAAGGAACTGAAGGGTGCAAGCTTACCTGGGCACAGAGAATATCAGCTGCCATCGGCGTCGCGAAGGGTATCCAGTTCTTGCATGGAGGGATCATACCTGGTATATACGGGAACAACCTGAGGATCACCAACATTCTTATAGATCAAAATCATGTTGCCAAAATCGGCAGCTACAACATTCCAATCCTGTCAGAGGCCATGAAACCTGAACTTGACCACTGGAAGGTAAACTTAATGTTATGCTTCGTGCAGTGAATTCTTGGCAGTTGTTTTTGACTAACCATCATGCTACTTCATAATCCAAGCAGGGAGGAGCTGGAGCTGGAAGCAAATTCCAAATCGACAGGTACTTAGAAAGCTTTGCAGATATTTAGCAGAATGGAATCTTGAACTTCATATCATCTAGAAGCAATTTCAGGCAACGCGACCAACACCAACATTTTCCTTTTGCAGCCCAATGTACAGCGACAAGACTGACATCTTTGATCTCGGGGTGATCCTTCTTGAGGTTGTATCTGGAAAGACTATAACATCCATGTACGAGGTGGAGATACTGAAAGAACTGGTAATGTCACCGCCATCCGTTCCCTGCAACGCCTACTTGTGAAACCCGGTTTTACAAAATCAGCTGACCTCACGGTTTCATGGCTCCATGCTACAGATGCAGTGGGCGATCGCAGACGATGACCGGGTCCGGAGGAGAAGCTTTGCGGACCCCACAGTGCGCAAGGGGTGCTCCGATGAGTCACTAAAGACGGTCATGGAGATCTGCCTGAGGTGCCTCGCCAAGGAGCCGGTACAGCGGCCGTCGGTGGAGGACGTGCTCTGGAACCTGCAGTTCGCAGCACAGGTGCAGGACGATTGGGAAGGGGACGCTCGGAGCAGCGACGGTTCTCCGTCGTCCCAGGTTACCAGGTTGTCTCGGTTGAGATTGAGCAGATGATCCGGAGCTTCTCCGTCATCAGACCATCACGGTACAGCGGTCTGAATATGAAAATTTTGGATCATCCGTGGCTTCAAGCTGTATTTCAACAAGAAAATTTTGAGACGACCGTGCAGCTTACATCAGCAGAAATGATGAATCCTATGCAGAGGGGTTTCGCTCTCTCTCACTTCAAAACTACCTTCATGAAGGATCAACAAATAATGTGCAGTGTTTTAGTTTTTCCGTAGCAGAACTTTGAGCCTTTTTTTTCCCTTTTTCCTTTTTTTTGATAACCTTCATTTTTCCTTATTATTTTGCTATCTGGGAGTACAATAAGATGTGACCTTATTTGGCTTGCTATTGAAGTGCAATGCAATAATAAAGTGTTGTGCAGATGTATGTACTGATATGTCAACAACAAATCTCGTTTCTGTAAATCCAATGTGCTGGAGAACACAAATGCAGCAAGAAAACACGGTTCAGTAGTAAAGATAAGAAGCAAACTTTTTTATAACAGTCGTACTGCAAATAGTTTCTATAACCAGTTGTGATGGTACCAGGCAAGTGCTGCTGAGGCAGCCCGGGAAGAACAACACGGGGAGACGGAACCCAGATAAGATTTCTGCAACTTGCAACAACTTTGTTTGGCTATAGATTTTACATATGCATACTTAAGTTTATGAAATAGTTCACCACTACAATAGGAAAACTAGCAGGGTAATGAACATAACAAACACGATGATTTTAATGGTTGAATGCGTGATACAGACAGGTGAAGCCAGAGATGCAGATGTCTTGTGCTGCTTAAGTCTGGCGAAGCGGGACGTTTAATCAGCTGTCCAGCTCTGCTCCACAATCTCCCGAACTTTGCGGTTGTACTCGCGCTTGTTCTCACTGAACATTCTTGCCGCTTCGGAGTTAGCAGGAGAATTTGGATTTGGGTCACAGAGCAGAGACTGCAAAGCGAAGTACAACAAGACAAACTAAGTATGCCATATGGATATAGTCAAAGATTGAACAGCAAAATCTCATATGGCCCAAAGCCACTTTCTGAAGAGGGAAAGAAACATATTCACATAAGAACATAGAATACATGGAAAGCATCAAATTCGCATGCTACCAATTAATTATTGTTAGTGGCAGGTTATGCATAAGGCCATTTGACAGGTATTTAGTAAACATTATCGACTTTCAATCAATGACCAACCTTTACACACAATATCTAAATATTGGCATGTTATTATGAACCTGGAGACTGGAGTAAGGTTTGCACTTAAATCCTAAGATACAGTTCAAAGTTATTATGATGAGACTTCAGCTAGTATTTACATACCCGAAGTCTGAGCTTTCTATGGTCCATGAGAAGTTGTAATTTATAACATCAACACAAACACACTAAAGCAATAGAATAAGAGGAAGATATATGGTTTAAATCCTAAGATACAGTTCAAAGTTATTATGATGAGACTTCAGCTAGTATTTACATACCCGAAGTCTGAGTTTTCTGTGGTCCATGAGAAGTTGTAGTTTATAACATCAACACAAACACACTAAAGCAATAGAATAAGAGGAAGATATATGGTTTAAATCCTAAGATACAGTTCAAAGTTAATATGATGAGACTTCAGATAGTATTTACATATCCGAAGTCTGAGTTTTCTATGGTCCATGAGAAGTTGTAATTTATAACATCAACGCAAACACACTAAAGCAATAGAATAAGAGGAAGATATATGGTGATTCAGATTTCAGACAGATGTTGACAGTGATACCTGAATAGAGGTCAGTATCGCTGCAACATCATATATAGGACTCCACTGGTTCTGTAGGATATCCAAACAGATACTTCCATCTGCATAAACTGAAAAAATGAAATTGATGACATTAGAACACTTTATCCTGGGTGACCAGACTTCAATATCAAGAATAATTTAGCTATTTGAAAAGGTAATCAAAATGGAAAGGAGCAAAGTGCAAGACACATACTATTTGGGTGAAACATCCTGGAGACGAACCGGACAGTAGGTGGCTTGTTGGGGTAATCTTCCGTAAATTGCAGGGTCAGCTTGAACGTGCCTAAAATTCATTCATGATATAGATGTTAGTGAACTCACAACTAATGTTATACCACATACCTAACATGAGGTAAACATATCAAGTTCCTAACATTAACAAATTACTGGAAGTCAATTGCATTATTCAATCCAAATTCCATCAGAATTCTCACCTTCTATTCTGACAGAGAACTGAAGATTAAAGTGAGTAGTGATATTAAATGACTTATTTCATCAAGTTCATTTGTGCTATCAAATAACTTCCGAACACTAAACCAAATGTTTCCTAGTCCAATATCAATAGATGTGATTCTTGTGATTTTCTAATTTCTAGTGATATGAATCTATGAAACTTTTTTGAAGGTTACAATGTGTACTAATCTGCTTGGTTAGCAGGCTGCCTGCATATACCCATAGTTGACCAAGCAATTTCATGTCAATAAGACATGCCGGACCTTCATTAGCTGGCAACAGCAACCAACAAACTCGTATGAGCTAATAAGGCTATTACTAACACGGAATCAAAACGAAGTTGGTTTAAAGTTGGTGCACATCTAGTTATTTACTTGGTGCCAGCTACGAATGGAGAAAGTTAACACCTGTTTCGCACAGGTACAAGCTAAGAATGGGCATAAAGCTCCAAAGCTCTAGGTTCAGTCAACCAATCACTAAATTACAAAATTGACAGCATCCGAATTGCAAAAGTGAGGTATTGAACAATCATAGATCGAAGCAAAGGAAATCAGACGGCTCACCTCCATCCCACGGCGTATCATCTGGGCTGCAAAATCGGAACAGGCATCATTATTAGCATCGAAACACGAATCCCAAGATCCGGACCCAAAACAAGAGCAGCAGTGCCTGATTACCCGAATATGACGGCGTTCCAGAGCATGATGTTGTTGTCGTGCGGCGCGCCGCTGATGCCGGCGGGCGGGTCCTGCTGCAGCCGCCTGAAGTCCCGCATCAGCCGCTTCCTCGCCGGCGTCGACATCTCCCGCCGCAACCGCCCAGACCCTGGCTCCCGCCTCGATCTCTCTCACCCCTCGGCTAGCGCGCGCGAGCGAGCCGCGCACGCCTCCTCCCGCTGGGATGAGCGCCGAGAGGAGAGAAGCTTCAGAGCGAAGAGGCCGGCGGGTGGGGAGGAGGCGGGTGCAAAAAGGAGTCGATATAAAACACCGCTCGGGAGCGCGGGCGGCGTGACGTGACGTCCCCACCCGCGAGCTAGCGTTATCCCCACGCCCAGCTCATCATCGTAGTCACTGAAGATACAGGACCACCATGACGTCCCACCTGTCGGCAGAATATACGCTCATCACAGAGCGCCTGTTCTTTCCCCACAACCACTGACGTATGGCCCAATGAACCATGGGACCACAGTGTCTGCGGCAGAAGAATGTAACAAATGCTAAAGCCGCTTTCTAGGAGGTATCTGGTGGACGAGATTTTTGCTATTTTGCCCACCTATATTCGGGGCTTCGGCAGAATGCCCCACGTGCCGTTGGCTTCGACCGAATGCCCACGAAATCGTTCGCCACACCGGTAAAATACTCATGAATACATTCTAAGACCAAACTGTCCCTGTCTTTTTCTTCTTCCTCCGTCGAGCCATGGCAACAACGTGTCGACGGTGTCGCTGGCTTGCACAGAGGCCGCGGCCTTGCTGCTGGCGGACTGCGAGCAAGCACAGAGGCCGCTGGCGCAATGCCTCTTCACTGCCCTCGGCCATCTCCTCCTCCCTGCTGTCGAGCGCGCCCTCGGGGGCCGTAAACGCGCACGCGCCACCACTTCTGCTCCGACTGCCGCTCCTGGTTGCCATCCCCGCCGTCCGGCGTTGGAGAGAGAAGGAAAGACCGCCTGGACAGCCGACGGAGACCTCCGCGTACAGCGCCGCGCCACACCCCTCTGCGCAGCCGACGAGCTCGCACAGCGTCGCGCCCCTCCACATAGCTGACAAGCTTGCACAGCGCTGCGCGCCCCGCGCAGCCGACGGCGACCTCGAGGACGCGCAGCCGCGGCGCGAACAGCGCCCCAGGCACACGAGCTCGCCACGCGCTGCGTCCGGCGCGAGGCGTGAGGTGGCGATGGCGGCGAGGTAGGAGAGGCCGGCGTCGAGGGCGTGCCCTCTGGTACGCAAAAATCTGTGACGAGCTTCGACGAGGCGCATCAGCTCGGCCACCAGCTCCGAGGAAGAAGAAGGGCAATTTTGTCCCAAAAACAGGCCATGGGCATTCCACCGGTTGTTGCTTCGGCTCCTGGCCATTTCACCGAAACCCATTCTCTGATGGGCATTCAGGCGAAGCCTCGAATATAGGTGGGCAAAATAGCAAAAGTCTCCTGGTGGGCCGGCCTGATGTGGGCTAGGAGTAGTACTGATTTGGACGTGGGCAGGGCGAAAGGTGTCCGTTGCGGAGCCCGCAGCTGGGCCACGGCCTGACTCACGAACACCTCCTCACTTCAGTCCATCCACTGTTGCTGTCGCTTTCCTTGGTTTCAAATCCTGGCCCTGGGAAATCTTATGATCAGATTCGTGCAAGGCTTCTCATGGCGTGGCATGGCATGTTCATCGGCATTCGGCAGCATGTTTGCCTCGTCCTTCCGTCGATTTGGGGCCGTGTTTGTCGGTGTCCGTGAGTAAATGATGATTGTATAATAATATTGTGTAGTAGCACTTTATCTTTAATTTTCAAGATTCAAGGGAAAATGAATAAGAACATTGCTATATGCTCCAACCACTTTGTTCAACTGCCATGTTCGGCTCAAGAATTTAACAGAAGCGACACCACAGAATACGCAACAACGATACAAAATCCTTTTTTTGTGAACCAATAACGATGCAACATATATGACATGAGGCTGACGGAGCATCACAATGCTGAGTCGAATCACGTTGTGTGTGTAGCATTTCCGAATGAATAAATGGTGATTTTTTTGGTGTGAGTCTTAACTTCTTGTTAATATTCTTTTGAGATGTATAGGGCTGTTTAAACTTTAAACCGAGCCCAAATGCAAACATTGGGCCGGGCTTGCAACCCCAGTTGCTTTCGCTTCCTTTCCGATGAAGCATTTTTCATGGATATTTTTCTGCACTGGACCATGGGAAAAGCTCCGCCGGCTCGCCTCGCTGCCACGTCGGTCCAAACCAAATCCAGCCCTCTTTCCCCGCAACGCACCGTAGCGCTCGGCGCTCGCATCCTATCTCCTCTCACCACTCTCCTCTCTCCCGCCTCTGACCACCGCACCGGCGAACTCGGCGCCGCTCGGCGCTGCGCCACGCTGGGCATGGCCGCCGCCCTCGCGAGCTCACCGCTTGTCCACCTCACGGCCTGCCGCCTCCGCCTCCCTAGGCCCCAGGCGTACCCTCCCGCGCAGGGCTCTTCTAGAGTCGTGTCCGCGAGATGGAGGCCGACGGTTGGGTGGAGGGCCGGCAGGCGGTGCGACCGGCTGCAGTGCTTATCCAACGACGGGGGCGGCGGAGAGGACGGGGAGAAGCGGGGCGAGGAGGAGGCCACGGCAGCGGCGGCCTCCACTGATGCACAAGTGGGCACCGCGGAGGAGTTGGGGTCCGAGCGGAGCCGCTCTGGGAGCTTTTCGTCCTCGTCCACGTCATCCGGGGTAAGGTGCTGTAGTTGATTGCTCGTTACCGTATTCTTCTGACTTCTCACATGCGCGGATGCTCAACATTTTTGCAATGTAATTGAGTTCTAAGGGGTTGTTTGTTTGTTGATCTGTTAGTGTCAGGACTGAGGCCTAGATCATTCCGATAGGGCATCGAGTGTGTGGGAGGAAGATATGAGCATTGTTTTAGCTGAGGAATGGGTGCATTATGGTTGGTGCAGAGTTTCATGTTATATTAGTGTTCATTCCGTGGTACAATCTTGCTGAATTATACTGTATTTTAGAATCAAATCTGAACATATAATATGTGTAATAGTGGATAATTAGTCTTACATTGGAAGCTAAAAGATTGAATAGTGTACAAGCCTGCCAACGTTGCCCAATTGAGTTGCTATATTGTGTGGAATTTTTTCACAGCACTCTGGTACTTCGTGTTGAGTTTTATTTATTTATTTATGAAACTACCCTCCCAATCATCGAGCTTCACAGGTTCTCTGTTATTTTGCATTGGCCGTATGCACATGATTTTTGTAAGGTCCAGTGAAGTATCAGTGTGATTTTATGGTATTAAACCTCTTACAACTTAGATTAAACATTTTGTTCTCACAATGTTTGATCTATTCAATATTCATCAACTTCAACAGAGCATTAAAGTTTATCGGGACAACTGATTGGCCGTGTTTCCCTCTTTGGCTTTGTCTTAACAATACATTAGTGGCAAATTCACATTATAATTCATAGATAAATTTTGTTTTAATACTATGTGTATGGATGCTTCTTTTTGCTGAAACCTTCCTGTTGTATTTTACTTTGATCAGGCTCCCGGTGTATCAAGTGAGCCACCGCTGTTGAGCTTTAGTGTTGATAATATCGATACAGTTAAATTGTTGGAACTTCTAGGCCCAGAAAAGGTTGACCCAGCTGATGTCAAGGCAATCAAGGAAAAGCTTTTTGGCTACACAACATTCTGGTTGACAAAAGAAGAACCTTTTGGTGATCTTGGTGAAGGAGTTCTTTTCATTGGGAATCTCCGTGGGAAGAGAGAGGAAATTTTTGCAAAACTTCAACAACAACTACGTGAACTTACTGGTGACAAATACAATCTCTTTATGGTGGAGGAACCAAATTCAGAAGGAGACGATCCACGTGGGGGACCACGTGTTAGTTTCGGTTTGCTTAGGAAGGAAGTTTCTGAACCTGGTCCTACTACCCTATGGCAATATGTCATATCCCTATTACTTTTCCTTCTCACTATGTTCTCCTGTGTTGAGCTAGGAATCGCATCGAAGGTACATTTCATCTGTTATATGCTACTGCATCTAATACCTACCATTGCCAATTTGCTTATTACTTCAAGCTTTCTCTGCAGATAAGCAGTCTTCCGCCAGAAATTGTTTCATATTTCACTGATCCAAATGCTACTGGCCCCCCTCCTGATATGCAACTTCTGGTACCATTTGTGGAATCAGCTTTACCAGTGGCCTATGGCGTCTTGGCTATCCAAGTGTTCCATGTAATTGATGCCCTAGATCTGTTCAGTATCTGTTTATCAATTGGTGTTTGTCTTAATTTTTCCTACTCTGCAATGAAGTTATATGGATAACATTGTACCTTTTGGATGAGTTAATTGTACTTTACGGGCTTGAATTGCTGCTGATAATTTTTGTGTCTTTAATATGTTTCATTCTACTGTATGTCTTACAGTTTGGTATTTGGCTGCCATTTAAAGTTGGATTAGAGGGTTAATGAATTGTCTTTATCCAGAATCTGTTGTGTAACTAATTCATTGTTGGATATATTGTTTCTTAAAGTTATTTGTATAAGGCTAACACACAGATCTCCTGCATGTTCAAGATATTTGTATAAGGCTAAAACCTGAACGGGTGGTGTATCCCTTAGTCATACAGCTGGTTAGTTGGAATCACAAAATTAAACTGATAAGATATTATGGGAACAATTGAAATTTGTCTTACCGAGGTGATAACAATATATGAGATACTTTTCCTCAAAAACAATATATGAGATACTTTAATCAAATGAGTATAGATGTTGGAACTATTTTTTATGTAACCTCTTCTTTTGGTCTTTGTTTTATATCTACCTCATATGTCACCATTCTATATGCAGGAAGTTGGACACTTCTTGGCAGCATTTCCAAAAAATGTAAAACTGGGTATTCCTTTCTTCATCCCGAACTTCACCCTCGGAACTTTTGGTGCAATTACTCAGGTTAGTATTCCTTAATAAAATAAGTAAAAGTTGATTCCAACTATAGTTTCTAGGACATGGGCATGTATGCTGTTACATTCTTACATTCTTATTTATTGATATTTCACAGTTGTAATATCTTCACAATGCAGTGTATTTCATGTCAACATAATGTTGTAGGAGGCATATGTCATATGCTCCATTCTGAAAATATCTATGATTACTTTTTTTATCTCAACTAATTGAATGTTATTGTGGTTTAAATGCTTAGGGTCAAATACAATCTTGCTGACATTATGAATTCTAGTTTATGTAAATTTCCGATTGTGCACCTAACTAAAGATCAATACATGACATACGCCTTTTTATCCCTTAGTTTTCCTTATTTTTCTTTCTTGTTTAATGCTGTAGTTCAAGTCCATTCTGCCGGATCGCAAGACAATGTTTGACATATCAATGGCTGGTCCTGTGGCTGGAGCTGCACTTTCGTTCTCAATGTTCTTTGTGGGTTTGTTACTATCCTCAAATCCTGTAGGAGCAAGCGATTTAGTTGAAGTACCTAGCCAGCTGTTCCAGGGTTCCTTGTTGCTTGGGCTTATCAGCAGAGCAGCACTTGGATACAGGTATCTGATACATGATGCTTTGAACTTGTTCATGCATGGTCTAAGCTAGTCATTACTTTTTTTTTCAATGGTTCATTTGTGCACCTTTTTACTTGAAGAATGTTAATGCCATTTTAGGACACATGGAACGTTTTTTCCATTTTCTTTCCCTTATTCCACTCTCAAAACTAGTTTTGGTGGATCCTTATTTTCAGTTTCAGAGCATCGATTCAGAAAAATCAATCAACCACCAACTTATACAGTTTAATGAGTAATTTTATTTTTATGGTATCTTACTGGCCATCAGTGTGGACAGTTGCTTGTCTATTAGAACTTCTGTTGATACTTTTATTTGTAACAATTTTGTATGCCCATGAAATGTGTTATGACTATGAGTTGAGAATTGAAATAATCTACTTGGTCAATTCCTATCGTTTCTATGACCTTATTTTTAAAAATATTTGTTTACAGTGCCATGCATGCTGCTACAGTTTCAATTCACCCTCTTGTGATCGCAGGCTGGTAAGTATCGGTGACCTTGAATCCATGCAACCAAACAAGTGTTCTTTTTCTTACTCGGCTTGCAATTTTTTAGGTGTGGGTTGACAACTACTGCCTTTAATATGCTTCCTGTTGGATGCCTTGATGGTGGAAGAGCTTTACAGGTAAGCATTGCTGGAGCTTATTTGAAACTAGTTCCCCATGCTACATGTGTAACTGTTCTATGGACTCTTTTATTTCACCTGTCACAAATACATTCTGTAACTTAATTGCTAAGGATTCAATCAATTGTGATAAGAATTACACTCCACTTCAGTAGAACATGTTGTCATAGGTAACTGTCAATGATCAGTGCAGTCTGCTACTGTCATGATCTGGAGTTTAGACATGTATAGAATTGTAATTTGGCCTACTGTTGCAGCATTACAGACGTTTCATAACAGGGTTTCATATTATGGTTTCATAACAATAAATATTGTCATTGGATTGTTAAGCACTACTCCTCTATTCGGTTTCATAACAGGGCAGCTAGTTCAAATTTACATTAATTGGCTTGTCCTAACAACAAGAAAATCAGAATGGATGAGTATTTATTATTTCAACTTTACTGTCTATAAGGTTCAGCTGCAGTGTGAAAACAAGTAATGTAGACAAAATATCATCCCAGTGTTGTAAAGTATACTTGATGTGTAGCATGTAGATTGCTATACATGTTTGTCTTTTTTGAACTTTTTTGTGCCTAACCTAGTTGCTTGTTTAAAACTTTCTGATCATTTTGCTGCATGTGTTCTTTAAAGTATACCTGATGTGTAGAATGAAATTTGCAATACATGTTTGTCAAGCTCGATAAGCAACCTTCATTTTACATTTTTGTGCCTAACCTAAGTTTCTTTATAGAATTTCGTTATCATTTTGCTGCAGATGGAATTTGTTTATAAATAAGGGGAATTGCTTGTATAACATGTTGGAATCAGTTTACTAACACTAATCAATTCAGAGTTACTACTTACTTAAGCACTACTTACTTCCAAGGTTTCCTCTGTCTAGCACTGTACTGGAGGATTGAAAATCAGTTCAGTTGACCAGATCAAATCCAGATCAGCTGACCATTATCTTTCCGTTCTTCCCCATCTCCCTTTTGATCACAAACGCTGGCCATGCCTTGTCTCCCTCAATTCTGGCAGCTACTCAACCTCTGTACACGACTCCAGCCACTTTTTCCCCTTCTGAATCGACTCAATTTGGTGTATCCCATCTATGATACGTCTTTTTCTCACCTTACCCCACTTCTCGCTCCTGTTGACCGAGGATGAGGTGTCCTCTCGGGTATTGCTGCGTGAGATCTGCTGGAACTCCAGTGGGAAGCACCTTTCAGGAGTGCCAATTGAGCATTCTACATGATTGGCAATTTGATTTGATGGGCTGCATGCTTCTTTCTTTGCCTTTGAGCATAGCTAAGAGTGAGAGAAGCTAGCTATGCTGGGGAAGAACATAGAATGATGGAAGAAAAAGAAATTAACAGTAGTGAATATACTATGCTGATCTAAGCTGTCCACACAATATAGACGGAGCAAACTTTGGGTGCTAGTGCTAAAATAGTAATTCGGATTAAAATAGTGTTATGTTAGCAAACCGGTTCAGAGTGAGTGCTATAGAAGAAATTAGCAATTTTCCTATAAATATTTTTATCTAAGTCAATGATATTTTAACTAAAAGTTATCGCAGCATGATTTAACTTCCTTATGAGATAGTGAGATAGTGAGATAGTTTTTTAAGTCCTTTGATGTATTCACCAGGGTGCTTTTGGCAAGGATGCTTTATTTGGATTTGGCCTCACGACATATTCTTTGCTTGGACTTGGAGTGGTAAGTTGGCCATCAGTGCACTTCAGAAGTTCTGTTGTAGTCACATTTGGAAAGTTCTTTCAATTGCTTAACACTCTATATAGCATTCTTTTGTCTGTTTGTTTGGTTTTTGTTAATTGTATCGTATGGACCATTATTTTGCTCCAGTTAATGTAATGACAGTGGTGCATTTGTCCATATGTTGATTTGCATGAAAAGTTTGTATTGTTTCTTGCACTAAGCAGTTGATGTTTTAGTTCATACTATCCTAGATGTATATCATGCTTCGTATGACTTTGTACAGTGGCACTAGAGGCAAAATGCTGGACTACACTACCGGGTGGATTGTAAATATCATGGCTGCCTTTATTTTTGGAAAACTCGTTACAGTAAGGAGCTAGAATTAGTGCTGTATGTTTGAATGAGGCATTTGAATGACCCATATTTGGTACAGTGCTTGTTTTTGTACATTTGATGAAATCAATAATGTGAGATGTCTCAAGTGCATTGTCATCTCCTTCACTTGAACAATGTTTACTTATTTATATATAATGTTCTTTAATTTTGGTTTCTTCCAGCTTGGAGGACCACTATCTCTTCCTTGGGGCTTGTACGTATTGATATGTCAGGTAAAGTGGAACAGATTAATGCTTCAGATATACACAAGTCAAATCAATGTTCAGTATAACATGCCAACTTATATGCATGTTCTTTTTTAAAAACACAGAGAACGCCAGAGAAACCATGTTTGAATGACGTAAGCGATGTGGGAACCTGGAGGAGGGCAGCCTTGATAGTTTCAGTGTTTCTTGTTGTGTTGACTCTCATTCCGTTATGGGATGAACTTGCAGAGGACCTAGGTGTAGGAATTGTGACTTCATTTTGAGCGACAGATACAGTTAGAATTAGGCCATGATGTAACTCAATTTTGTATTGAAGGGTAGTCTGCATAGTGAAGGTGTTGTAAAGGCATGTGACATTACGTTCCCTAAGTAGGTGAAATATTGAATTTACTCGTGCAAGAGTAACAAATTGCAGTGGATACCCTTGGTTTTGTCCAAAGTGTAATACATTTTCCGATAACATCATCTGGATGCTATGCAATTTTGAATATGATGTAGTAAGCTCAAGTGTGTCTTTTTTTTAAGTACTGCTATAGGTCCAACTCAATTGTCTAACCAATACAAAACATATCAGTAAACGGGTCAAAAACATCACATGTGTCTTGGCTAGACACACTAGTTGGATAATTGATTGGATCTATACCATTTTCCCTTTTTTATTCTGGAAAACGGTACTCAGCTTTAATAAATTTTTTTGTTGAAAACTAACTCAGGTGTTTGTATGGTCATCTCAGACATGCTGGCGGCACCAGCTCAAGCTTACACTAGCATTTGTTCTGACGAACGAATTTATAGTTATTTTGAAGAATAAATAGTGAGTGCCATAAGTCCGGCAGTAACATTTTGCTTCGTGGCTTTACGGCACTGTAGAAATGTTGATTATTCGAGCACGTTGGCTAGTCAAATTTGAATCATACTAGAGGGGCCACATGACAGGCAGACCAATCCAACCTGCTTATTACCTCCACCAACGCCTTCCATCCCCCTGGCAGTCACCCATTTCATTCTCTTCCGTCCCCCGCGTTCCTCCCTATTGTACAATACAAGCAGGCGTAACCGAATCCCCAATCCCGAACGCTACCACACCATTCCTTCCTTCGCGACCTCGCCGAGGAGCTTCCCATACCAAACCCTAGCCTCCCTTTACCCCATGGAGGACGAGGACGCCGGCCCTGGCGGTGGGGGCGAGGCCTCCCCACCGCACACCGCCGCGGCGTCGGGCGACCGGGCGCGGGACATGGCGGCGTCGCCGACGAGTTCGCGGTCCGTCACACAGACGGTGAACGGCTCGCACCGGTTCGTGATCCAGGGCTACTCGCTCGCCAAGGGCATGGGCGTGGGGAAGCACATCGCCAGCGAGACCTTCACCGTGGGCGGGTACCAGTGGGCGATCTACTTCTACCCCGACGGGAAGAACCCCGAGGACAACTCCGCCTACGTCTCTGTCTTCATAGCACTCGCCTCCGAGGGCACCGACGTGCGCGCGCTCTTCGAGCTGACGCTCCTCGACCAGAGCGGCAAGGGCAAGGACAAGGTGCACTCCCACTTCGACCGCTCCCTCGAGTCCGGGCCATACACGCTCAAGTACCGTGGATCCATGTGGTAATCATCTAGTAATTCTCTCTATTCCCGCCTTATGGCTTAGGTTTAGAGTGGGTCAGTGGGTGGCTCCTTTGGTTATGGACCGCGGACTGTCAGTACTCCCGGGGTTTGAGTTCAAAGCAGCTCGTAGAATGTAAACTTCCACTAATTAGGCTACTTATGCTGTTGTTTCGTCATAATTCAGTGTCTGATTTGACTTAAACTCCATTTGGATGCATCAGTATTGTCCCAGCCTTTTAGGTCGGTAGTGAATGCCTAGATTTAGATTCAGTTGTTTGTGGACCCATAATACTGCAGTGCTGCGATCAGGCATATTACCTCCTATAGTGCGTTAATTGTTGTCAGGTTCAACTGTTTCTTTGATTTTATGGATGAGTATCACGAAATCTTCAACACATCGAATTGTAATAGCATGTTGCCAAATCAGTCAAGTCATTGCCTTTTCTGGGAAAGAAATATACCATGTTACAGATAGATATGTCCTCTATTTCTGCTCCATGCAAATGGCATTTATGCATGCTTTTCAGCATCAACCAATCTGGTTTTGGTCACCTCTTGCAGGGTATAATCAGCTGCTTTCCTGTAGCTACCTGTTCCACTCCACTCTATTAGAATAACATATTCATTTTTATTTCTTCATTTGTTAGAATTTCTCTAGCTGATCAACTTAAGTTATGCTTCTTTTATGAAATAGTAATACAGATCCTATAAATAGACCAATGGGATCCTTTTCTCTTAATATGAGAGAACTTGCTAGGAACTTTTAGTTAAGGTGGTGGTGGCAAGGGCTTCTGTATAACCAATATAGATAGTTATGAGCTCAACAACTGACAGAAGAAAGATTACTGACATTCTGCTCTCTGTATATTTTTCACTAACTTTCTGTTTGTTTTCTGGTATTTGATCCTCTGATTCCTAAGTTACTGAAACACTAAGAATGGATATGATAACTGTGATGTCTCCATAAGAAGAAAAGGAGTGTTAAATTGCTCCTTTTAGCTAACGTATTCCCAAATATAATTCATGAATATTGCAATATATTTATCTTTGGCTGTGCTATTACTTTTTATGGAATGCTTATGATTTTTAGATTTTATTCTTTGTGGCATACAAGTACTATTTTTATCTGTTGCATCAACTCCCCTTCCTAAAATGGCTCAATTTTCAGGGGTTACAAGAGGTTCTTTCGACGTACTGCTCTTGAGACATCAGATTTTCTTAAAGATGATTGCTTGAAGATAAACTGTACTGTGGGCGTTGTAGTATCAACTATGGATTATTCCAGGCCACATTCGATAGAGGTTCCGGATTCTGACATTGGCTATCATTTTGGAACACTGTTGGATTCTCAGGAAGGTGTAGATGTTATTTTTAGTGTGGCAGGAGAGAAGTTTCATGCACATAAATTGGTGCTGGCTGCTCGATCTTCCTTTTTTAGGTCTGAATTTCTAGATCAGGAATCGGATGAAGACAAGAATGAAGCTGATAAAAGTGATGAAATCAAAGAAATTGTCATTGATGATATGGATCCAACAGTGTTCAAGGTGCTTTTCTATGTCATTTGAAGCTCACCATTCCCATTTCATAGTTGAACAAAACTTGGATATTTTTATTAATTGTATGAAAATATTCTCTATTGCAGGCTGTGCTTCATTTTGTCTACAGGGATAATCTAGTTGATGATGATGAGTTGTCTGCATCAAGCTCTGAAGGCTCAATCTTTGATACTCTAGCTGGGAAGCTAATGGCTGCAGCAGACAAATATGAGTTGCCAAGGCTAAGATTGTTGTGTGAATCTTACTTGTGCAAACATATTTCTGTAAACTCAGTGGCTACCACTCTAGCATTGGCAGATCAACATCATGCCACGGAGCTTAAATCTGTTTGCTTAAAATTTGCTGCTGAAAACCTTTCAGGTACAAATCTTATGTTTGATATTTAACATCCTATGTGTGCATGACAACATCTGCCTATATAACATAGATCTTACTTCAATCCTTTAATCATGAAACCATATGTACCACGTTTGGCTTAAATTTTTATTCCCATAAATAAAATGACCTTATTTGTGCTTTTTATCTTGGCAACATATCCTATGAGAACTAGATTTGTGTGCGAACTATGAGAACTCAAATCTGAGCCACACGATCTTGATCCAAGGGGAGCATGTAGGAAGAGGTGGGAGGGGGATTTGCAAAAGTATGATTAAGGGGTGGTGATTTTGCAAATCACCCCTCCCACCTGTCCTTTGGATCAAGATTGTATGACCCAGATTGGAGTTTCTCATAGTTCGCACACGAACTTAGTTCTCATAGGATATGTTGCCTTTTATCTTTTGGACCAAGGCCTAACTTGTTGAAACAGATCCCCACTGTTTTTTTCCCGTATGTGATGCCAATTCTGTGTAATTGTGATGTGATAAATAGAAATGCATGTAAAGTTTACTTTTCCTTGTTGCTGCTAGATTAAGTCATTATACTAGTGCAGTGATAACAGTAGTAGCGTCTAAAGTTCAACCTTTTGGCAGGAGCTTCATTCTTACCCTTTTCATTACTGCTAAGGCATGCTATTAGTAGTCTTGTTGCTGCTCGTACAACGAATATTGATATTTGTATACTATTTTATAGTCTTGGTGGTGCCAAAATAAAGTTATTTCAACTGTATAACATTCCAGACGCCCTTATGTATCTGCAGCTGTGATCCGCACTGAAGGTTTTGATTACCTCAAAGACAACTGCCCCTCGCTGCAATCGGAAATACTACGGACAGTGGCGGGTTGCGAGGAAGAATGCAGTAGTGGAGGGAAAAGCCAGAGCGTCTGGGGGCAGCTCTCGGATGGCGGTGACCCAACTAGCGGGCGGAGGGTGAAGCCGAGGGTCTGAGTTGGCAGTAGAGCGCTGACCTTTGCAAGGAAGAGCTGCTGTTGTATAAATGGGGGTGGGTCGCCGGACTTGTATTTCATTTTTGACAGTACTATAAATAATAGCTTATTCTTGTTGCATTATGCCATTATCTCTGCTCCTCCGTTCCAACAAGTATCAAAATCTTATTACGCATGTACAACAGTGGACTGAAAGAGGAAACTAAGCAAAGCAGTATCTGATAAGTGTTGGTTTAAGACGATGTATTTATAGGTGAGGGACAACTGAAACATGCAGGTTAAGTGCAGCTATCGACTCAAGCTGGCAAGAGACAAGTTCACGAGCACAGAACGTGCAATGTCGTAAGAAACCATATGCAATTCTGATTAGATTTATTCGGGTCCATATGTTTGGCACTTGCTGGAGCCACCGGTAGCCGTGGGTGATCCAATATCATAATGTGCTGCCATACTGCTATGCCTCATGGGTAATGAGGACCACATATATAAACGGAGGTCCTACGGACCAGTTCTGCTTGATTGCTCAGGGACATATCGAGCATTTTGGGTGATTAATATGTCTTGCTTAATCTCCAGAGATAGATGAGTAGCCTAGCAGTTATTCATCCATAACACATTGCATCTGACAGACCAGATCAAGGCGAAGCCAGCCACCGAGGCCGTTGGGGTCAGCAGTGTGATTAACAGCAAGTAATGTGAATTTTACACTGTTTTTTACGGGAAGTCGTCGGTGTCAGCTGACACCAACGGCATAAGGTAGCTTCGCCCCTCAGATCAAATGTGCTCAGCTTTCCAAACAAGTTGCTCGACAAATTCATATCACTTCGCTAGTCGGCGGTCTGTTGGATCACTAGCATCTCATGTGAACTCCATTTTGTTTCCTTTTCCTCAAAAAAATCTCCGACATATACCTGTAACACTGCCTCTAGTCAACTAGCTGATAATCATAAAGCAAATAAAAATGATATTGATATGTTTGGCATCTCTGCTCATAGATACAAACCAGCGGAGCACACGGTTCGCGGCATGCAGATATTATAACAGTCCGGCTAATATACACATGTTTTCATATTCTGACAAGTTGCTCCTGCATCCAGAGTACTACTCTCAGATTTATTTGCACTCTTGCGGCATGCCATGATTGAAACACATCCAACAAATGTTTCGTTATCTGCATTTCCTGTGCGCTATGACCGTTTTAACCAGTGCTGAGAATCTAAGATGCATGAAACAGAAGCCATGAGTCGTAGTTCTGAGCAGACCTTTTGAGAAACAAATACGGAAGAACCAAAGCTCTGTAAAATAGACAATGGGATGTGACAATCCTATATAAATTTGCATGTATTGCACTTCTGTACAAAAGACACATGTCCAAATAGAAAGCATAAAGGCATAAGAAAGACTAGTTCAACGTGTGCTACTCCAACTGATTCCAGTCTCGATCAGTAGCATTGCATCACATGCAGCATTGCCGAAATAGGGTCATCAAAACCAAATTAGCTGAAAATAATAGCTACATGATGAGCAAAAGTAGCAATCTCTTCCACCTTCTCGGAAGTCAGGGCATCTTCTCTATGAATATCTGATTGAGCACTCAAGTGGCCTCTGTCCCTCTCACACGACGCGTTGGCCCCAATAGACATGGGGTCCTCGTGCTTCTGTCCTGCTAAACTGCTAAGCGTTGCCGCGCAGGCGGTTTCCAATAGAGATAGACCAATACCGTAAGCACATAACAACTGGGTCCTCCGGCACACGCCAAACACTTGGTCCCATGAGATCCTAATCCGAAAAGCATTGCACGTACCGCGCTCATGGCCCTGTCCCTTGCCAATCATCCAACTTGGTTGGAACCCCTACTCCTTCGTTGAGCTATATATTCATGGCCATATGATTTCCAAACACCATCACTTGCAGCTTCGCCAACAAAGCATAGCGAACTCATCTCAGAGCTCCAGTTCGAACAAAAGAAAGAAAGAAGAACCATGGTCAGCGCCAAGAGGATTGCTCAGCTGGCCAAGAAATGGCAGAGGATGGCAGCGCTCGGGAGGAAGCGGCTCTCCTGGGGGACGGCAAAGGAAGCCGATCAATGTCACTCCTCCAATGTGGTGGGCAAGGGCCACTGTGTAGTGTACACCGTCGACGGGACACGGTTCGAGGTGCCTTTGGCGTTCCTAGGCACAACGCTCTTCATGGAGCTGCTACAAATGTCCCGGGAGGAATTTGGCTTCGCCAACAATGGGAAAATCATACTTCCTTGTGATGTTGCCGTCATGGAGTACGCCTTGTGCCTGCTCAGGAGAAACGCCTCTACAGAGATAGAGAAGGCATTTCTCAGCACCATGGCAGTGTCATGCCATTATGCAAGCTTATCTGTAGGAATTACTCAGCAGGCTTCTATTTGTAGTTGTTAATTAAGTGTATGTATAGCAGCTCAGTGTAGGGAGTAGGGTCAAGAAAGCTGTAATGATGGAATGTGGCAAACTAGCAAGTTATAGAACCATCATTCTTGTTATTTGTACATATGCTCCATTACAACGATAAATGATTAAACCCATTTTTAGAAATTACAACACGACGCAACAGGTCTCTTCTTAACATTGTCTTTTTCCCTAGTAACTTGAGCTTCTAAAAAGATGACGATACAATGTTGATTTTGAGGCTGGCACTCAAACTAATTGTTGCATTCTCAGTCACTGCTAGACGAACCAAACAAATTATACCTTCCAGGGGCGACAACAGTGATGGGTTGTACTCAAGAACTCCAATTTTTCTTGGAATTTTTCATGCCTTTGTCACCAGAAAATATGTCAACTTGCTTGGTAATACTATACTAGATACAGCACACAGTTCTGATTTCGGAGGTCCAACTCCAACCAAAGTCTGTTTATGTATATTTCATTAATAACTTGAATTTGATTTCGGTCAGGCAGGGTTTGAGTTCGTCTAAGTCGTACTGTATGCCCAAAACAGAGGATAGGATGAGGTTACTGATTCTCAAGCACAATGACAGTTCTTGCACAAAATAAGGATAGTCAAATTTTTGGAAGGTATTTTCAGGAAATTAGACTTCAAGTTAATTTATCGAATGCAAGCTGCATTTGTCAGATTCTAGGATAGATAGACCAACCTAGTTTTGTTTTTCTGGAGATCAGAAAATTTGCAGTCTATATCTCTATTTCATTCTTTAACAAAATCATCTCAATTTAATCAAACTCCCTTTGTAATAGATTTACATCTGGGCATCACACAATAACTGGCAAGAAGCAAAATTTCTAGACTAATACAACGGCTGGTCGCTGTCTTCAGAAGCTAGAAACAACAACTTGCTGACTACTTCCCATGGTTTGCACAAAGCCATTGTTTCCGTAGTTGCAAGGTCTAACCATGGAGCTCAATAGCGCCCTTTCAATCTCTTCAGAAGCATCTCTCCTGAGCAAACACATCATGTATTCAATTACCGTGGCGTCACAGGGCACTGTGATCCTTCCATCACCGTTTGAGAACCCAAATTCCTCCTGAGACTGTCTGAGGAGCTCGACGAAAACCGTGGTACCAAGGTAAGCTAGCGGGACCTCGAATCGCCTCCCTTCCACTGAGTACACGACACAGTGATCCTTGCTGGCCATCGAAGTAGAAGGACCGCTCGATCCTTCCATTTCTTTGGCCGGAATCGATGTGAGCCGCTTCCTAGCCAGGGCCGCTATTCTTTGCCACTTCTTCGCCATTTGGACAAGTCTCTTGGCACTTCTTAGTTAAAACTTAAGATACGAATCTTTTTATCAGGTGTAATTGTAATGCTTGGCTTGGTCTATCAGGTGTTGTTGTAATGCTTGGCTTGCTGATGGATCGATGAAGTGGTTCTAGCTACTAAGCTGATGGATTTATAGACGAGGGGAAAGATAAGCAAGTAGCATAGGTCCAAATATCAACTCAGATGCAAGTGGCAAGAGACAATGCCATGAACTCAGAACGTGCAATGCTGTGAGAGAAAACAATGCGATCTTGATTAGGTTGGTTGGCACTTGTCCTAACCAATTGTAGCGGTATTTGGGTACCCGGACATCACAATGTGCTGCCGTATCGATCAGTTTTGTAGTGTTTTAGAACCATATGCCTGTGCCTCATGGGTCATGAGGACCACATGCAAATTGGGTCCAATGTGTCTGGAACCGTTGTTAGAGCATTTTGGGTGCTCATGTATGTGAAATCCATTTCCTTGCCTTTTCTCTTAATGTGTTGCACAATAGAAGATTGCAACTAGTCAACTGGTTACGATAGTATAGTAAGGCAAATAAATAAATGAAACCTTTTCTTTTTTTATTTGGCAACCAAAACAACTGAGCTAGTCCACAGTTTGAACCGTATGATGATCCACCATTAATGCATATACTGTTAGCCATATATTTGAAGCTATTGAATAAGTGACTTCGACGAAACTTCATGTAGGATTATGATACTGACAAGGCACTATGCATATCATAATCTTATACGAAACTTCTGAAACAGGACCTCGTGTTGAAATGCAACCATACTGAAACTTATATGATGCATTAAGGAACATGAGTTACACCCACTGAAATGCAGCATGCACGACCTTTCCTCGCAAGAAACAAGAAAAGAATGTTGAACACTAGCACAAGAAAGGCTATTTAAACATGTTTCCACTGAATTTGATTCTCTAGACTTGCCGGAGTACACTCATCCTACACGTCTACTACCCTGGAATAAGGTTAAGTCAATTCCTACAAAAAAAGATAGCTACCTAACGAACCTAAGTAGCCAAATCCTCACCACTTCAACCCTGCTCTAGCAAAATGACCAGCAGCATGCGCCAAACACTTGACCCCATCGCTATCTGATCCAAAACATACGCATGTTCTATGCTTATGGCTTTGTCCCTCGCTAATCATCACATCTGACTGGACTCCTTGCTCTTTCCTTTCCGCTATATATTCATAGTCATGCGGCCTGCAAACTCCATCACTAGCAGCTTCACAAAGCATAACAAAATCATCTCAGACCTCTCCAGTTTTCAGCAAGAAAACAAAGAAAGAAGAAACCATGATCAGCACCAAGAGGATCACTCAGCTAACCAAGAAGTGGCAGAGGATGGCAGCACTAAAGAAGCGGCTATCATGGAAGACAACAAAGGATGTCGATGAGTGCTGCACCTCTGTGGCATGCAAGGGCCACTGCGTGGTGTACTCAGCTGATGGAAAGCGCTTTGAGGTGCCATTGGAGTACCTCAGTACAGCGGTCATCGCACAGCTTCTGCAGATCTCCCTAGAGGAATTCGGCTTCATGAGCGATGGTCCGATCACTCTACCTTGTGATGCCAGAGTCATGGAGTACGTCATGTGCCTGCTGGGCAGAAGCGCCTCTGCAGAGGTTCAGAAGGCATTCCTGAGCACAATGGTTGTGCCATGCCACTACGGAAACCGTGCCGCACCTTCTGTAGGAGTTAGCCCGCAGATTGCTGCTTGTAGCTCCTAAATGTACATAGAAAATAGCTATAGGGAATGTACATAATACTTGAAAACAAAAGGCTGTTATGTGTCCGTGATCTTGCAGGAAATGATATGCCAAGCTAACAAGTTAAGACTCATCCCATTCTTGTTCTTTGTAAGTATGCTTCAATACAGAGACAAACGTGGTAATCTCATTTTAGGAGTCCTAAAATGTGATTACCAGGACATACATTAGGAGAAAAAAAAGTTTTGCACAATCATATAATTTCATATCCAAAAAGATTACCGCATTCCTGACTCCAGCCAAACTGAATTGTGGAATAGCTCCATGCAATTGTGCCTCAGGCCCTCAATCCTAAATCCCTAACAAAATCACAAATGCACATTAGTGTTGAGCTTTTCGATCAATGACAATGCAGTGTGCTGGACCCAGATCAAAGTACAAAACTGTACAAGCATGAAATTTTGCCACGTTCAGTAAATTAGGTCTGTAACAGCCTGAAAACGGCCAGTCATGTCAACTCACATCGCTAAAAGTGACAAGTGAGAACAGCCTGGATGGATTTTCACAGCCATGGTCTCAACTTCCTCAGAAAAACTGCCCACAAGAATACAAGATGATTGCAACGAACTGGATGTTGGCCCAGTGCAGACTGCATTCAGATTTCATGAAACCGATATCACATGCCATGCTAGAAATTATGCGGACCATCTACTGAACCTGATATATGGGACTACAGAGCAAGTTGCACTTGATTTGCAGCAATCAAAATCTTACAATCAACACCCAGCATGCAACTGCAGGTGTATGTACAGAGTACATAACCAGAGGGCAGTGGAGAGATCTCTGAACCTTCTCCGAAAAGTCTCGTGACTCTTGGACCATGCTGCTGTGTCCCAATTGGAAGGCACTGCCCCGGCTCTTTAGCTAATTGCAATCGAAGTAGTGTTGGAGCCTAACCAGCTTGTACAGAAAGCTCTGAAACGGATAGAAGTATCTCCATAAAAGCTGAACCCAGGATGCTTGCATTATGTCCCTGATCAATCAAGCAGTGATTACTTTGGTATGTATCTGATTACACAACCACTAGTCTTCGCCTTCATGGTGCAACAAATGATGGCACAGCAAAAATGTAATCCTAATCTCGATGTCTAGTCTCTTGCAGGCAACAAAGCACATAACTCGTGGTCTTGTGCCCTGCAAACTAGTCTCAGGACAGCTGCACCAAAACAATGGAACCGTTTCATTGCCTATATATTCAAGAGCTAGCAATAGAAGGCAAGGAACCATAGGAGAGGCAGAATAGCAAGAAAAAACATGATCCATCCCAAGATGCTTGCTCAAATAGCAAGAAAGTTGCAAAGGGTTAAGACAGCCACCAGAGACGATGGCACATTCTGTAGCACTTCCCAAGTCACAGACAAGGGGCCTGTGAAATGTAAACTGCAGATGGTAGGCGATTTGAGGTCCCATTGGGGTACCCTAGCACAATAATCTTCTGGCAATGGAGTACAGGATGTGCTTACTCAGAAGAAATGCTTCTGAGGAAGTTGAGGGTGATCTCTATGGTGTTTCCTTGCCAGCATTTAAGCTATAAAGCGCCACCTGTGGCGCTGCATCAGCAATTTGCAGTCGCTTTGTCAGACTCAAGCTAAAATAGACAGCAATGTAGAGGCATTTCCATTGGCTCAGAGTCTAAGATAAATCCCAGTACAGCAACATGAAAATGCATTTCCATTGGTTTACAATAGAGATGGTCATTCACACGAGTTTGTTACAAACTACACTGACAAGTTTTATCAAGCTGGGTGAAACAGCAGGCAACGTCTTTAGTCTTCATGGCAGCAAGAGCATATGGGCTTCTGGATTTGCTCAACCAAATGTAGCGACCAGGAACTCCTTGTAAACACTCATGAACTTGGCCACGAAAGCTACAGAAGCAGTACATGATGTAAAGGCAAGGACAAAAAAGAGTGCTATAGTGCTGTTAATGCTAGAATTTGAGATAGTTGCAGTGATGCATATACTCAGAATAAAGAGTGCATAACAACTATACTAGGCCATTTAAGAGTGCATAAAATGGCTCAGTGTGAGGGACAGTACAAAATAGCAGGCACCACATATAAACTTTCCAAAATATCGGTAGCATTGGAATAAACAAATATTATTATATTGGAATAAACAAATATTATTATACTGCACATTAAGATACCTTCCAGATGAAAAATGGCCTTTGATCCAAGGCGCATCTTGTGCTCCTGAAAATAAAATGACATCAAATCCAGGCAAGCAAACTTGCTGGAAGGCAAGAAAAGGATATTCTAAAGCCTTGAAAGTTAAATGATGATGGTAACACTAACACGTTATAGCCTTGCAAGTTAAAATGATGACTCAGTAAATCATTTCCAGTTTATTTACTCACATAATGTGCAGCCCAATGACAAATTTCATGTTTCAAATCAGCATCTAATTTCTTCATTAATTCTGCCAGCAACTTCTGCAGCAGTCAAAATATAAATTCAGTTTGCATTGAAATGAAAAGGACATGGAAAAGAATGAAATGAAATAGTTTCAGAAGCATTAGCACCTTTAGGATAGTTTCAGGTGGAATACAATTGACAAGTAATTCATAGAATTTCTGGCGTACAGCATAAAGCCTGAAATGTTGATTTACAATTCAGTGTCAGATTAAAGAAAAACATCGACCAACTTGCACAGGATTTAAAAGGCAAAAACAAAAACAGTAGGAACTTTAACTTCAATATAAGAACAGGAGGAACCTTTTAGGACTTTGTTCAGTTAGGATATCGGTTGCTATTTCAGACACGTACTGCTCCCAGTCAAGTGGAGGCGCCACTTGATTTGATGTAAATGGGTATCTGAAAGCAAAACAGGAAAATGGGAATTGGATCCTGGAGATCTAATACAAACGTATAAAATAAGAGGCATGGAAAATCAGTGAGGGAAGGGCATAATTAATAAGCACAAGAGCTTACTGCTGCACTTTGCAAGTCTCAAAAAACAATATGGCCCGTCTCAGATTACGGTTTGACTGCGCTGCTAGCCGAGCAGCAAATCCAGCAGGAAGGTGCAGGTTTTCTTTCTTCCCAATGAACTCCAGAACTTGAATAATCTTTGAAATGAAAAAAAAAACAAATCAGCAGCAGAGTTTCTAAGCTATTTACAAAAACAACAACAAAGTAGTCTCAAATTTGATAAGCTATTTAGTGAGTTGAAAATAATAAGATCTGAAGCAAAAGAGCTGTGATGTATAAAAGCTAGGTACAGTAACATTTTCATGATTTCCTGTAGACGCATAGACCAGACTTTAGTTGCAATACTATGAACTCCTTAACAAGTTTAAAATACAATTCGTCATGCAAAACGACGATTCTTGCTCATGACTGAACCAGAATACCAGATAGCACTGTAGCACAAAAACTAATTGTTCTTATGATTTAAATTGTTAGGCATTTCAGATCTGTTCAAATGGGATAAGAAGTGAACCCCTTTAAGCAGTTAATATAGGTATCTGTTTTCCTTGCAAAAAGAAAATACAGGTATCTGCTTGTGATATGATGCCTTAAGACCAGAACATCTATTTGCCAACCAAAACCAATACCCTAGCACCTCTTATTTCAGATTGGTGCAAGCAGCACATCTGGAAGGGGTACTTCTACACATCAATATGATAGCATAAAATTTCAACCAAAACCCAATACAATAACATGGCAGGATAAGTAATATCATAGGACGCGGGAAATAATTGCGACAGTCATCACCAACCTGATCTTCGCTAGGCGCATTTACTCGCACATTTAAACATCGGGACCTTACAGCCTCTGTAACCTTTGAGGAGCTATTACAGCATAGAATCAGCCTGCATGAAGCACTGTACTTTTCCATAGTCCTACGGAGGGAATGTTGGGCTTCCCGTGAAAGCTTGTCAACTTCATTTAAGACGAGAACTGCAAATTCAAACATGTTGTGTTACATTCCGGTAAGTTAATTGCAGAAACTAGAGCATTCTGGGGTGAAACAAGGTGCAAGATATAACTATGATGAGTGTATTTTATACTCACCACAGCATATAAAGTTTATAAAAAAATATCAGTTAGTAACCGACAAACAGATCCACTAGCACTAAGTCATTAAGTTCAAACCACATCCTTTGACCCAGCCAAGAACTAGTAGTAACAATTTTATTGTATAACAACTGGAATAAACACCAACCTTTAAATGCTCTCTTGCCTTTGGCATCAATTGGCCTATTTTTTGCCATTTCTTTGATAACCTCCTGGACAACATACCGGTCCTGAAACCCTGCATCGCTGGGGTTCATCTCAACATGGTGCGCACTGGACAGCATCGCCAGCTCTAGCTCCAATGTCCTAGTCCCAGTCTAGAGAAAGGAAATAGCAACTCCGACTTAGACCAATTCATCATCAGGTAACGTGATGTAGCATAAGTCACGGCACCCTGAACTATGAATCAAATTGAGTAAATTTTAGTGGTGTTATGAATGCCAATCCTAAAGGTTTTCCTATGTAACAGGAGTACTAACAAGTGTTTCACCTTACAGATTATTATTATTGCTTATTTATGAATTATTCAACACAACATTACAAATATTTAGGTATAACAAAGAACAAAAATAATAAAACAGAAAGTAAGGACCCACATCTATCTTCCATGTCTTATTTTCCATCTTCACCTGGGAAAAACAAAAACAAAAATGTCAGCTAAAAAGCACTAGCTCCGCATATAAAAATCTAACGGAATTAGAAAGTCCCACGGAGAAATTTAATCCAGAAATGAACCTTCTCCGCGCCGGCGCCGAACATCTGCTTGATTAGAGCGAGGATTAGGGTCTTCTTCCCCGACCCTGACGGCCCATAGAACAGCAAATGGGGGCAATCCTGCTCTGACACCTGACAAAATCGAACCGAACACGATTAGAACAGGACGAGGTTAGGGAAAACCACAGAGACGAACAGATCGGGGGCGCTTACGAGCTTCCTGAGGTTCTGCGCGATCTGGTCGTGGACGGTGACCTTGTCTAGGGTTTTCGGACGGTATTTGTCCACCCACAGCATCTTCCCGCTCCCTCGCCTTCCTTCTCCGACCCGCCTCGCCGCTAGAGAAAGTGAGCGAGATTGGGGATTGGATTGGGGAAGCTGGGAGGAGAATGGAGGGCAGTGGCGGGAACTCGGGAGTCGGGACTGATGGGGGCGGATTCCGCCGCGGGAGGGAGGGAGGGAGGGTTTAGCCGGGCGCTCCGCACCCTTTTCTGACAGTAGCGGCCTACGTGTCAGTGGAAGGTTGGCCTGCCCGCACGAGCTGAGGCGGGCCTTGGGCCTGGTGTTTTTTTTTTGATAGCTTGGGCCTGGTGGGTTGGTTGCACAATGACTACGCATCGAGACCAAGTTTGTGACGTGAATGTGAAAATAAATCAATAATGAAACTTCTATAAATTAAGAGAAAGAATGAAACTCACTTAAAAAAAGAAAACTTATGATCGTTCGCATTTGAATTACTATGTCAATTGTGGAAGTCCATATGACCCAAAGGGAGTGCCCGGCAATGCGGCTGTTTGAGTGTAATAATGCGAGCCAACCCAACCCTATCTCAGTATCTCTCTCCTTTTTTAGACGAAAGCTACTTTTCATTAAGTAGGATGATCAGAATAGTCAGCAGGTAACAAATCACGACCACACGGCGGGCTTTCATGCCATAGAACCCGCTCTGTCTGCTCGTATTTCGTAACATCTTCGATCTCTTGGAGCATATCGCAGCATAGACATCGGTGTGCCATAAATGCTCGATAGTGCTGTGCCAGATCTGCTAAATGCTAATATTGCGACTGGAGTTATAGTAACGCTAACTATACGGAGTAGTACGCTACAATTGTTTGGTAAAAGAGCATTTATGCCGTCGCTTTAGTTGTATAGGGAGTACGAATAATCTAGGGTTGAATAGAATTACTATAAAGTGCAGTCATCGAAGCACCAGTGGTCTAGTGGTAGAATAGTACCCTGCCACGGTACAGACCCGGGTTCGATTCCCGGCTGGTGCAATTATTTTCATTTTGCACAGCATCGGCTGGATTTTTAAAAGCATCACCGACCGTCTTGGCAGGGACCAAAACGCGCTCGGCGGGTCATCTGTTCTCTACGTGTGCGAAAAGAACCCATAATATCACGTTTCGACGTCATTTTTCCAACCGAGGGGTGGCATGATGTGTTTTTTTATCACCACGTAATCGGCAATGGCGTCAAGTGCAAACCATTGATCAGTTAAAAGCGATCTGACACACTTTCCCCAAGTCCCGGCTGCCACGTATCACGAACCAGTACAAAGAGCCTGAGGTGGCATCGGCACTAGTACCGTAGTGACGCTTGAATCGGGGAATGGCTGGCCATAATACACGGTTCGTTCGTAGCGTCTGTTCCTAGCGGGCAGCAGGGGGGCAAGTCACGATGCGGCAGCGTGGAGGACATGTGCAACATGCGTGCTCCCGCTTGCGTTTGTCCGTACGCGTCCAGCGATTTTGAATCAGGGGGCGTTTTGGTCACTGGGCTTAATGCAACGGGTGAATCCGGCAGGTCGCTGTCCATTTGCGCCGCTCCCAGAGACGCGTGTTCCCTCTCCCGTTTGCTCATCGTTCGACCAAATCAATCACTCACTGTTTGTCTCAAAAATAAGAATAAAATCGGTCACTCTTGTGTCATCTTTTTCAATGTCGACCGTTTAGAAACCTGTTGCATCACGAAACGGTGAGGGTGAAAGGTTAACAACATTTTCGGTGAAATCTGGCAGCATGTCTGTACTGCTAGTAGTAGTACACGCTACTGTATTCACTTTCCAGCTTTGATTCTGTACTAAACACGCATGGTTTGCAGTTGTCCGCAGCACGGACTAGAGAGTCCTGCCTTGGAGACGCGCCCGCCCCACGTGGGCTCCACCGAGTCAACCCGGGAAGCGCGTGCCACGTCGCCCTCCCGCGCCGCTCCGAAACGCCCGCGCGCCGCGAGATTACCAAACCGCCCTCGCCCACCAGTACTAGCACCACCACCGCCCCCCACCTCCTCTGCCTCGCGACTGCCGCTGTCCAGGGAAGAGGCACCACCGCCCATCGCCGCGTCCGTCCCCCGTCATATCCCGCGTCGCCGAGAGGAGTGGTGGTGGTGGTGGCCTTCTCCGAGTTGCCCTGCTCCCCTCGGTTCGGTTCCCGTGTACCGTCCCATCTCCGCCTCTTTTCCTTGATTCCAAAGTCTCTCTGGTACCGCCTTTATCTCAGTCCGTCTCTGTCTCCTCGAATTCGCTCTGCTCCTTAATTACAACAGCTCGCCGCCCAACCGTCGGTTTCCTTGTTTGGTTCTTGGAATTTCTGGCATGTCACATGTGAGCCTCCTCTCGTCGTTCCCGTGTTCGTGTCACAAGGATCGGGTGGGCGACAGGCGAGCATCCAGCGAGAGGTAACCGCGTTTCGTGTGTAGATAGCCTTCGTTCCCCTCTTCTCCGAGGTCGGTGTTTCGCCATCGCCCTTTTTTGATTGCTCCCGTCGGGTGGGAAACATTGTTGGAGCGATAAATCTCGGTGCTTTCTTAGTCGGATTCCAGGTCCTGGGTTCCCAAACATCGCATCCAAAGTCCTCCCTATTTGATCCTCCTCCGGCTAGTTCCTGGGAGATCCTAGATTTTGGGCTCGTGCTCTGATCAAGTCGCCGGACATGGCGAATCTCGCCGCGCTCCGGCCCTGGCTCGTCGTGCTGGTGGCAATGGCCGCCGCGGCGTCGACGGCGGAGGCGCTGGGCATGAACTGGGGCACGCAGGCGACGCACCCTCTGTCGCCCAAGATCGTGGTGAAGATGCTCCAGGACAACGGCATCAAGAAGGTGAAGCTGTTCGACACCGACCAGGAGACGCTGGGCGCGCTCGCCGGCTCGGGCATCGAGGTCATGGTGGCCATCCCCAACGTCTTCCTCGACAGGATGACGGACTACGACACCGCCAAGGAGTGGGTGCAGGCGCAACGTCTCCCGCTACCACTTTGACGGCGGCGTCACCATCAAGTGAGTTCATTGCTTGCTTGTGATGTTCTCTGCTTGTGCGGTTGCTAAACTGACTGAGTTAACTTGTTCCATCAAGGTATGTCGCCGTGGGCAACGAGCCGTTCCTGGCGGCGTACAACAACACGTTCGACAAGGTGACCTTACCGGCCCTGAAGAACGTCCAGAACGCGCTGAACGAGGCCGGGCTCGGCGACACGATCAAGACCACCGTCCCGCTCAACGCCGACGTCTACTTCTCCCCGCAGGACAACCCGGTGCCCTCGGCGGGGCGGTGGCGCGCCGACATCGCGGGCCTGATGACGGAGATGGTGTCGTTCCTGGCCAACAACAGCGCGCCCTTCACGGTGAACATCTACCCCTTCATCAGCCTGTTCCTCAACGACGACTTCCCCGTGGACTTCGCCTTCTTCGAGGGCGGGCCGGGGGTCACCCCCGTGGTGGACAACGGCATCTCCTACACCAACGTGTTCGACGCCAACTTCGACACGCTGGTGGCCGCGCTCAAGTCCGTGGGCCACGGCGACATGCCCATCGTCGTCGGCGAGGTGGGCTGGCCCACGGACGGCGACAAGCACGCCACCAACGCGTACGCGCAGCGCTTCTACACGGGGCTGGTGAAGCGGCTGGCGGCCAACGCGGGCACTCCCGCCCGGCCCAACCAGTACATCGAGGTGTACCTGTTCGGCCTCCTGGACGAGGACATCAAGAGCGTGGCGCCCGGCAACTTCGAGCGCCACTGGGGGATCCTCAAGTACGACGGGCAGCCCAAGTTCCCGCTGGACCTGACCGGGCAGGGGCAGAACACCATGATGGTGCCGGCGCAGGGCGTCGAGTACCTGCCCCGGACCTGGTGCGTCATCAACACCAACGCGCAGAACATGGACAAGCTCGCCGACAACATCAACTACGCCTGCACCTTCGCCGACTGCACCGCGCTCGGCTACGGCTCCAGCTGCGGCGGGATGGACAGCAACGGCAACGCGTCCTACGCCTTCAACGCCTTCTTCCAGGTGCAGAACCAGAAGGACGAGGCATGCGACTTCCAGGGCCTCGCCATCCCCGTGCAGACGGACCCGTCCACGCAGACCTGCAACTTCACCATACAGATCACCACCTACTCCTCCCACGGTCACCGCCGCCGCGCGGTGCCCGCGGCGCTGTTTCTTCTTCTGACGCATTTGTTCCTGCTGCATTAAAGTACGAATTTTTAGATAGGAACCCCATTGAATTGGCAGGGAAATCAGTCACCTTTTTTCTCGCCGATTCGAACGTCACGTCGATGGGGAGAGATCATACTCGTTCCATTTGTTGCATTGGTTCTTTCTTTTTCTTTTCTTTTGAAATAATTAGTAGAGGGTGGGTCCTGGAGATACATGTTCAGATACATATTCAGATCGATGGATGGTTTATCACATCATATTCAGCGACACTGTGCTCCACTGATGATCCAAATTATTGCGGTTCTGATTGCTGGCGACTAATAACCACTGTTGGTCCAGATTCAGGCCCAGTGGAGCGGGTACCACATGACCATGGGCAGGCGTATTAGTTTAACACATACATAGCTGTAGGAGTGTGGAACACAGGAGAAGTGATCCAGATTTGTTTTGGCAATATACTATGCCCCATGATTCTAATCGAAATTCGAGATGCGGTGCTGCACATGGCTCCTGGATCCTGAATAGCGGCGGCAGAACATGGTGCAGATGCACAACTTTTTTGTTCATTGGCAACTCGGCTAAGCAAAACAAGCCGTTCCGTTCGAGCTTCATATGCTGCTGAAGTGGCCATGTAATTGCCTTTTCGTAGGCAAAGGTCAAGTTCCACGAGAAGTAAAGCAAGCAAACACGGCTGAACGGACCAGGACTGGCACTGCCTCCAAAAGTTCCCAGACACCAGACTACCAACAGAACAACTGTTTCGGTGATGACGAGGTCGGGACCGGCTCAGTGCTCACAGTGCACGAGTGAGGTAATGACAGGCACCAGTCGGTGCTTATCATGGGCAAGGCATTATTAGCAGGAGCAATATACATCCTGTAGTGGAAAATGATGAACGAAATCCAATCGCGGTCACGTAATTTTGAAGCAAAGTTGAGGAAATAATGGTACCGTCTCA
>JAUNZO010004174.1:0-97383 GCA_031894775.1 Chloris gayana
CTCTAAATCTATCCTCTAAAAGGAATATTCTCGTCCTAATCATCAAGATTCTCTCCTCTACGTTAAGTTTCTCCGCACCCGTCATCCTCTATATTTCATACTCTATCCCAACTAACAGCCGTGGGGCCCACACATCAGATTTTATTTTCTTTTTTTCTCCTCCCTCCCTCTCTCTCTCTCTCTCTCTCTCTCGAGCCCACCTTCTCTCCCACCGCTCCCTCTCTCTCGGCCCTCCTCCCCGCGCACCTCCCCCACGCCGCTGCCGGCCGGGCTCAACCCCCCGGTCCCGCGCCGTCGGTCGGGCTTGCCCTGCGCCCACCGCCACCGGCCGCGCTCGCCATCGCCCGGCTCGCCGCGCGCGTCGCCACCGGGCACCGGGTCGCGAATCGCCTCCCGGGCGCCGATCCGGCCACCGGGTCGCGGATCCGCCGCTCCCGGCGCACCGCGGCCGGACCCGTCCTTCTCCCCTGCGCCGCCTACACCGCGGCACCTCCGGGCCGGTCGCCGTCGCGCGCGCCGGCTCCCTCCTCCGGATCCTCCGCCGCCTCCCCGCCGCCTCGCGGCTCCGCGGGCCCATCTCTCCTGCGACTCCGCCGGCCCGCGCGCTTCGTCGCCGCCGCCTCTTCGCGCGTCGCCGCCTCTCGCGCGGAGCTCGTCGGCGGATCCGGCGCAAGCGATCGGCGGCGTGGGGGCCGGCGACCATGGCGGTCTCTCCCCGGGCAATTTCCGGTCTCCCCGTGCGCATCGTGGCCACCGGGCCGGATCCAGCCCGGATCCCGTCCGCCGCCGGGCCCGCCTCCTCCCTCGACGGCAGCGCGCTCCCCCAGCGAGCGGTTGGTTGGGATGGCGCGCCCGCGCGTGGGCCCCGCGCCACGTCGGAGGCAGCGTTCCTACGCTACCTCCGCTCTATTTGACGGACGCAGGAGAAACACGTCGGCAAGCGGATGGTTTACAGTCCCCCGGTGCAGCAAGAAAAACGCGATTCCCATCCTGAAGGACGGGGTACCGGATGCCGGTGCGGGTAGTCTCAGGGACTCTCGCCCATGTGACGGGCCGGTGCCGCCTCTCGTCGAGACCAGCGCGCGGCTCACGTGCGATGCAGAAACGGCCTGGCGGCGTCGCAGCGCAGGACCGAGTCCAGAGCAGTTTCCGCATCTGTCTAGATCCGCGGCGGCCGAGTCGACGCCCGTCTTCTTGCCGCGCGAGACCTGGGCGACGTGCGGCACTGCAAGTTACTACTAGCTTGCAAGCGTGAGCCGTGCATGTGCGCGCTGGTGCTCGCTTGATTTGTTTGGGTTGGCCGCGAGCGAGATGAACAAACTTGCCGGACTCGTCTGGAAAGTGGAAACTGGAATGGGGAATCGCATTTGCATGATTCATGGGACTGTGCGTGCATATTCTCCTTGTTCCATTGTTCTTGCAAACATACAGTCATACGTGAATTTTTTTTTGGAAATTAGAATAGCGGCGTGATTCGTAAAAAACACGGCCATCCATGGAATACGCCGCGGTCTTATTCGTACTGAATTGTCCTGAAGTGCCGAGGCATGCTGACACGGTCTCTCCAGTTGGCGGGTTACGATTCCAGCGACTACAGCTCTGACACCGGCCTGGGCATACGGCCAGAGATCAGCAAGCAAGTCGCTCCGCATGTAGCTGATCAATGGACGTTGATGGCGAGCTTCATGCCGGACTCGCAGTGCCCCTCCACGCCGCAGATGAAGAACCACTGCCCGGCCTGACGCAGCGCCACCCTGTCGTCGCCGGAGGTCAGCGTCGGCGCGTTGCTCGGGGCGGCGCACGCGGCGTAGCTCGCCGCGTCCACCACCACCACGTTGTGGAATCCCTCCGAGTACAGGAATTCTGCCCCAACAGATCGATCGATTTCAGTCACAAATCGCCCCAACATTGCAGTTCTGACAGGGTCGCATTTATATGGCAACTCGTGCTGCTAGTCGTGACGAACGTGAACCTTTACGTACCGAGCGTGTCGCCGACCTTGAACTTCTTGCCGCTGGCCCAGGCGTCGTAGTCCACCCCGTTGTCCCAGCCGGAACCGTCGCCGACCGTGTACGCAGCCGCCGACGCGGTCGCCGGGAGCAGAGCGAGCACGGCAACGACGGCCACGGCAGCGGCGACGAGCAGCGGCGTACGCGAAGCCATTTGTTGAGCAGCGGACGAGCGTTTCCTAACAATCCTTTGAATTGGAGCGGAATGCTCTTGCGCTCGTTGTGGCCCTGATTTGTTGGAGTTGAAGGCCATGAATATATACAACGCCGTCCATGGAACTACCACGGCGGGCGTTGGCTGGCCGCCTTGGTGCTGCCGCCGGCACCGTTGGACGCATGGCGAGAAGACGTGTTCTGCGGTGCATTCGAAGTGCGGAGTTGGGCCTTGTTGGGATACGAGTTGACTGATTCATGTGTCAAAGGTTGGGCCGCATGTTTGGGCCTTGGGGTAGACAGAGATACAAGTATAACAACACTTTTGTCTCAAAAAACAAGTACTGTATACAACACTGACGTCTGAACTAAACCAGGGCTGAAAAGCAGCTCCGCGTTCGTGTTTGTAGAGAGACAGGTAAGGGAGCTTGTTCGCGTCGGGTGCAGACGTGCAATGCAGGGAAGCCTTTGTTCTGTTCGGATGAGCCCATTCGTGAGCGAATTTTGAGCTGGGTTCAAGACCAAGCGAGGTAGAGTGATACCTGGATTTTGCGGCAAAGCTGGATGGGTGTGGCCGGCGCCTGGACAAGGTCGCCAAGCTGCGCGGGCTTCACGTGGTGGATCTAGTATTGAAACCTTGAAAATGTCCCAATCATGATATATGTCTAACATCTTAATGCTTGCTACCAATGAGCTGCGCAATCAACATCAGATGCATTGCAGCTGCCTATACCTTAAAACCATGTGGAATCTGATATAGATTGAAAAAAGTCTTGACACTTAGGCTAGTCTCAATGGGAGTGTCATGGGAGTGTCATGAGCATTAAATTTGCTGACATGACATGAGAGAGAAGAGAGGGAGTGTCATGGGATGAGAGATGAGTGTCATCACCATGACCCTGCACCTGCACGGTTCTTAAAAAATTCTTCTTGGTAACTATGTGATGACACTCTCCACTGAGACTGGCCTTATCTAGCCAAATCCTCACTCACATCAGTACTATCAAAACAGGAAAAATTAAGCTTAGGCATCAGTGAGATTTGTTACTACTCCGAGGTTGATTTGATGAACCATAACCAATGAAGGCGTTGAACATGAGGTATTGGTGTAGGAAAAGTTACAATGCGCTCGCCGAAGTAGTCAATGCATGCAAAGGTTCAAAAGAGGTTTTGCACCATCAATTAGGATAGATCTTGTTCGGAATCGTCAACGACGACGGTCGGGACTAAAGTTGTGAAGGTGGAGGTGTTGTGAAGGTCTGTTCAATGTGCGCACTGGTTGTGTCCGATCTTGCTGGACTTGCACGAGGGGTATCGTAGAGAGATCCAATTTTTCTTGGAGGGTTTCCATCTTCGTTGATGCTCGGAGAACTTGACATTCATCTTCTTGAACTTCGTCATCACTTTCTTCTCAAAGGTTTCCATGACATCAACCACTTGACGCACAACCGTGATGAAACTCTTCTCCAAGCTGAGCGACCAATCATGGATTTACAACAATCTCCAAAGAATTGCTAATCTTCGTGGAATTACGAACTCAAGGTCGATAGAAAAATAGAAAATCTACCACAAATCATATCATATGTTGTGTGCACTGTTGTTGGATGGGCGAATTAACGATAAACAATCGGATTACACTGGAGCAGAAATAGAAGGTTGAATTTTTGGAGAAAGTATCCATGATGTAGAGAAGAATATCAAAGGGGAAAGGAGAACAACTTGACGAGAGAAGTTAATTTAGTTTCATTTCTTCCATAAAGTGACCACCACCGCCGCGTGCTTATATAAGGGCGCCACAATAAAAAGTTATACTACTACATCTTCAGAATGTGCGACCTCCTCTTAATTAGGGCCATGCCCGTGGCAAACAAGGTGTATATGACATAATTTAGTACTATAACACTATATTATCTCAATATAAATTAGTCATATTTTTCTAAAACATGTTAAGCATACATTTATCAAATCAAAACAGAGAAAATAACATTGAATGTTAAATAGAAAGATCTTGTTTGCCCTTAGTTTGACCCTCGACACGAGATCACATTCTCCAGTATAAATTTATAAAGATATATTTACACAATAGGGGATGCCTAATCATGATTTATACCTAAATATGTGCATTTAGAAATCAAAATGAATGTTTTAAAGACAAATAAAGGCATGTCATATTATTGCTAGATTTTAGTCTACTATAAATTCAACATTTGGGAGTACTTAAAAGTAAACTATGCAGTGGCATTATGAAACGTGGCATAATAAAGACCATAAACATTTTCTCAATAATATGAAACAAATAAAGAGTGAGAAAATCTCGTTCGGAGCGGACAACCAAAAGACAATCACTCAGTCAAACGAGATGCTAAGAAAATGAATCGGAAAGGGGAACATGAAGACGATCAATCTACTAATTTGCTGCTTGGCATAGTCACTGTTGGTACTAATTGTTTATTAGAGTTTGCTGTTGAGTCACGTGCGACCAGAGGCCACATTGGCTAGTCTTTTGAGTTCTGAATTAGGGGTGAAACGATCAAAAAGAAGCCTCAATTGCTTTCATTTTTTATATATTAAAAAATAAAATAAAAAATGATACTAACGGAAACGAATATGACTTTTATTATGAAAAATTCAGATGTGAAATTATTGCGATTAAAACAAATGGTATCAATCGAAAATCGATTTTAACAATCGAAAATGCAACCCCAAGGTTTCGTACTGTAATATAATGATGTGTTTAAATATAAATAAAAAAAGATTCTCGGTCTTTCTTTTCTTGCTTAAAACAGAAATTTGCGGAAACTATCCGAATAGTGCAAATTGTTTTCATTACCACTTCCACGAATTTCTTTTCTTGCCACTGCTCTTGCCGAATGTGCCTGCCATTTATAAGATGCACTTCGGCGTGCCGATGGGCGGCGCCGTGCTCAACAACATCAACACACCTAGACTGCTTGCTCCGCTGCTATCGGGCTCCAAAGGTCGTGTTCGTCGTTTTTTTAACCATGCTTTGTTGGATCCACACCCACGACTCCAAGTGGATCACCTCTCTTTCCTCGATTTAACAATTCACGTGTGAAACCTAGAATTGATTCACGATTCACAACTAGTACTAGCAAAACGGTGAGTTGTTCGCTTAAGAAAAAACAAATCTCCAGGGAGCCGATCTAGCATATGGGACAAAATAACCAATGTTTTTCCTTGATCCTTACGCTCTTGGAGATTCCTTTGGTGGTGAGATGAGACGAACAATTCATTGTCTAATATCTAGTATCTCTCAGTGTATTTTTCTGTGGTATTGCTCACAATGTAGAATATACAGGAAAATTAAAGGGTGGAGACCAATTTAATACGACGACCGGGGTCCGACCATCGCGTCAAGCTCCCGGGCCCGGCCGCTTGCATGAGCATCACGAGGCAGGCCAGCTGGTGGATAGGGTGAGGCATGCAACGACGAGCAATCTCTCATGGAAAGTTGAAAAAAAATTAAGGATTAGCGCTTGGAACGAGGGTACACGACATACGGTTGTACCATGTCATCTCGCCAACACCCAGTGGCTATATATAGGCTTTGCGTCGTCACCGCTGAGTGCTTCAAACAACTCCTCCAGCTGCCGCCACTACATCCGAAATGGATAGCCTTAACGCGACTCCGGCAAACTCCTGCCCCCTGACGCCGCTGGGCTTCCTGGAGCGCGCGGCGACCGTGTTCAGCGACTGCCCTTCCGTCGTGTACCATGACACAGTCTTCACCTGGTCCCAGACCTTCCGCCGCTGCCTCCGCCTCGCATCCGCGCTCGTCTCCCTCGGCATCTCCCACCGCGACATTGTAAGCATTCTGTTAGTTCGGTCCCCGGGACTGTCTACGACTATACGTATTCACTTTGTAGTATGCACTAAACCATCTAATCTCTTCCGTACGGGCGAACGAATTAATCTGTGAATTAGGTGTCCGTGCTGTTGCCGAACGTGCCTGCCATGTACGAGATGCATTTCGGCGTGCCGATGAGCGGCGCGGTGCTCAACAACATCAACACGCGCCTCGACGCGCGCACGGTGGCCGGCTTGTTCCGCCACTCAAGCTCCAAGCTCGTGTTCGTCGACCCGGCGTCGCTCCCGCTCATCCGCGACGCGTTCCGGCTACTCCCGCCGGGGCACCAGCCCCCACGCGTCATCCTCGTGGAGGATCCCCACGAGAAGTTCCCTCCTGGCGCCGAGACGAGCCTGGTGACTTACGAGAGCCTTCTGGAGCAAGGCGACCCGGAGTTCGAGTGGGTGCTGCCGGCAAGCGAGTGGGACCCCATGACGCTGAACTACACCTCCGGCACGACGTCGTCGCCCAAGGGCGTGGTGCAGTGCCACCGCGCCATCTTCCTGGTCACGCTCGACACGCTCGTCGAATGGGAGGTGCCGCAGCGGCCCACCTACCTGTGGACGCTGCCCATGTTCCACACCAACGGGTGGAGCTTCCCGTGGGGCATGGCCGTGGTGGGCGGCACCAACGCGGGGTAACGCACCTGTGCGGCGCACCGGTCGTGCTCAACATGCTCGCCAACAACAACGCGCCCGATGCCGCGCGGAACAACCAACTTCCGGGCAAGGTGCGCATCCTTACGGGCGGCGCGCCGCCTCCCGCGGCCGTGCTGCACCGCACGGAGGCCGTCGGCTTCGAGGTCAGCCACGGGTATGGGCTGGCGGAGACCGCGGGGGTGGTGGTGTGCTGCACGTGGAACAAGGGGAGTGGGACCGGCTCCCGGCAGCGGAGCGCGCCAGGCTCAAGGCGAGGCAGGGCGTGCGCATGCCAGCCAGCGTGGCGGAGATGGGCGTCGTGGACAGGGCCACCGGCCGCCGCGTTCCACATGACGGCTCCACCATGGGCGAGGTCGTGCTACGCGGCGGGTGCGTCATGCTGGGATACCTCGGCAACGACGAGGCCACGAAGGCGGCGTTGCCGGGCGACGGGTGGTTCTACACGGGGGACGTCGGGGTGATTCACCCGGACGGGTACCTTGAGATCCGTGACCGGTCCAAGGACGTGATTATTAGCGGTGGCGAGAACATCAGCAGCGTGGAGGTGGAGTCTGTGCTTTATGGGCACCCAGCGGTGAACGAGGCGGCGGTGGTGGCGCGGCCGGACGGGTTCTGGGGCGAGACGCCGTGCGCGTTCGTAAGCCTGAAGAAAGATGGTGCCGCGGGCTCGGTGACCGCTGACGAGATCATGGCGTGGAGCCGGGAGTGCATGCCGCACTACATGGTGCCGAAGACGGTGGTCTTCCTCCCGGAACTGCCCAAGACCTCCACCGGTAAGGTTCAGAAGTACGTGCTCCGGGACATGGCCAAGGAAATGGGGCCAATCCGCAAGCGCAGCAGCAGTAGCAAACTATAGTTTTCGGGCTGTTGTCATGCTACGGGCACTTGTTTGCATTGGGCGGATCCACAAATAAAATAAAAAGTTATGCACAGTAGTTCACTTGTTTGTACTATCGGAGTGAGCATTTGGTCAGTTTTTTATTAAAATAAATCATCTTACAAATTGTGTTACAAACTTAACAAGAGCCTGACTGCACGAGCGGTGGCTTCACCACTAAATGCTTAGTAAGGAAGAATATTGCACAACAAGGAGTTGGCAACCTGTAAATACCATAAAATATTATCGAGGGAAGAATATTGCAACTAATGGGTATTGTAGAACATATTATACTCTTTTTCATGATATGAGCATGGATAGTAGAGTTCTAAGAACAAAAGTCTTGTACCATTCCCAATGGTGACTGTTCAAAGTTGAAAGTGTAACCATGAACCAAAAGACTTCCTTCGCAACAAAATTGGAAACGAAGAGAATACAAGAATGGAACTGGAAATCTCGCCTTACTCCTGGTTAGACAGGGTGCAACGTAGAAGTTAGGTCTATAACTTTTTATGAGAAGAAAAATTAGAGATAGATTTGACTTGCTAGTTGAAAGGACCATCCCCACGTGGCTCTCTTGTTTGTCACATCTAAGATGTGGCTTTGGCATATCAGAATTATTGGAGCAGCTTATAACTTAGTTATCTAGTTTTTTAAAGGCAAATAGGGATCCTCATTACTCAATGATAGGATTATAATTTTCAGTAATTGTGTCTAATAGGAACTATGTGAGATATGTTGTCCAATTACACACTCGATGTGCTCCCTGATTTGCTTATCTTCTAACAAAAGTAACTGGTTGATATTTACTATGAAGACACATAATGTACCTCAATGGCGTAGATGAAGTATGAACTAGTAACAACTTGCAACAATATCCTTGTTCACACATAGTTACGCACGTGATAGTCAGGATGGTAGGCGCTGCATAGTTGACAGTGTGTGTGCACACCGCCACGACATAGTACATACGTAATATGTATTGTCCACGACCACCACGTTATGAAAGCCTTTAGAGTAGAACTACACACACTCAAATTATTTTAGCAATGAAGCACTCGCACACTATTATTTGCGATTATCTTCGTTGATAGGGTCATATTTTTGTGCATTTTGTCGTTATATGTTGCCTATAGTTACACAAATCATCCATAATACTAAAGTTCAAATGAGAAAAAAGCACAACTAAAACACTATATTATCTCAATATGTCATTTTCCAAGAAAACTGCATTGAAGTTTAGCAATAAAAAAATATCATGGCCTTAGTTTGACTCTTCCCACAAGATCATATTCTAATGCAAGAATATATGCCTATATAACCGTGGTTGACAAATCAGACCTATCATACATCTTGTTTTGTGACTGGCCTATCATAGAGTTTTTTGTACATTTATTAGGAACAACAAAAAAAGAGTGGTCTAAACGAAATGAATGACACAGAATTGTTATATTTCATGCTAGTATATATTCAAGATTTCATAATACTTAAAAGCAAACTATGCAATTGCAGTAAAAAAACGTGGCATAATAAAGACCATGGTGTTTTTCTTCTTAATAGTATTCAATGTAAAAGTGGCAATTTATCAAACAAAAGATGATGGAGACCTCCGCCGATCATCATTATCAAACAAAACATCGTGGAGGCCTCCACACGGATCAGGTTCGAGTTTATGAACAAAATGTACGTCGGATAACATCCACATCCACGGATCATCCATTAGAGTGTCCCTAAAGATAGAGACGGCACTAACTCTCCACCTCATCTAAGAGTCATCTAAGAAGTAATATAAGAGTTCATATCAACTTTAAAATAATAATTGGATTCGTATGTTAGTGCCTCAATAAAAGTTAGAGTCTTTCCCTTGAACAAGAGTTAGCAATCTTCATTCTCTTCTTTTTCTCAAATAAATAATTCTAAGAGTTAGCTAAGAAGCAATCTTTAGAAACGCTCTTATTACTACGTATGTGCTTTTGTCAAGCTAGACTTTTCAAGGACGAGTTAATCTGACGAGTACGGAATCAGTTGGCAGCCTTCTAGTGCAGGAAGTACAGTCTTTTGCTATTTTCTAACCATGTAAGCTGTTGCGGTGGAGCTTGCAACCATAGTCTTGGTGGAAACAATCTCATTGTTTAGTACGTATCTCTATTATCTTTTTGCATCCCATGCGGCAATGCTATATCAAGACCACACCTGCGATGTGCAACTATGTGGACACGGTGATCGGTGAGGGATTCGTTGCAAGTAACGGGTTGATACCGGGTGAGGATATAGAAGCAAGGCCAGTGGCAGGCCTCCAGCGTTTGTCTAGATTATGACAAATCGATGCTTCTCTGGCTTGATTTGGAAACAGGTTAATTAGATTCATGCCATTGAAATATGAGAAAATTACCTGCATCAAGGAAACTTGCTATTCCCTTTGTAGCACCCAAACTTCAAAAGTTCCCTATGTATGTAGAAACGAAACTTTTATTCCCTCTCTAGCACTTCCGATATATGAGCACGTAACGGTGTTAACTCCAAGAGGAAAAGACATTTTTTGCCCCTATATGGTTTCTATAAACTACAGTATCATAGGCTGCTATTTAGCGCCGTTTTAGCAGATACGTAATTATGCAGTAGTGAAAAATTTTCATTTATGTTTGGAGTCAATTTTTTTTGCATGAAGTGTTTTAAAATAAAAAAACAAACAACACCTATGGAGAATCTTCACATAAGCAAAGCAGACATGTAGTAAGCATATCCATGCGACATGATATTTAACAAATAAATTTTTGATACTGCACAACCACCTAGGATCAACAATACAGATAGATTATGTTCTAGGATCACATAACCATAACAATCCAGGATAGTACAAGTTATAAATTGAATTAAGTTTTAGTGCTAGTACAGAAACGACATTATTACATAGAGATGGCAATCACAGACTCAATCTTCGTTTACTCCTTGTGATCATTGCAGGACTAACAGGTTGAATCATTTTGCTCCTTGTATTCATTACTGGGCTATGAAGCTGAAGCTTCTTAGGTTTTGTCACAACCTTCTTTTTTTTTTTTTTTTTGCCCTTTCCCTTCTTTTGTCCTTCAATTGTTTCATCGGCCGGAAGTGGAAGGGGCTCAAATCAGCCCCTTCCACTTCCGGCCGATGAAACAATTATTTGACTAATTCTCAAAAAAAAAAATTATTTGACTAACAGAAACATTGAAAAAAAAATCAGATTTAGTAGACCTACCTTTTTGAGGCTGCAGAGTTGGAGTTTCCATGATTTCCCTCATTTGTACAAGAGATGTCCAAGCTTTGGCTATGGAGAAAATATTAGAATTAGTAGATTCAAATTCAATTGAGCACGAAGTTACAACAAAAAGTAGGTGTACCTTTTGGAAGTTTGAGAACAAGAGTCAATACGTTTTCTCTTTGTACAACTAGTACTCTCCAATGTTTGACTATAAATAAGAAGGACAATGAGACATAGAAGCCTGCGGGTTGGGTACCGCCAGCCGCGACGCCCGGCCACCCGTGACCCTCGGTGGCCGGCGGCCCAGCGCTGGCCGCCGCCGCCCGCGATGCCCGCGACGCCTACGGGTTGCGTGTCGCCGCCCGCGACTCCTGCGGGTTGACCGGCCGCTTGGCCGCCGCCGCCCGCGACGCTCGGGACTTGACCGCCCGCCTGGCCGCCCAGGGCCTGGCCGCCGTCGCTCGCGACGCTCGGTGGTTGGCCACCCAGGGCTTAGCCGCCGCCGCTGCAAATCTGGCCGCCGCCATGACTCGTCCGCCCGATGCGCAGTCGATTCGATCCAGTTTCAGTCGATGAAGGCAAAGGGTATTTTCGTCTTGTCTCCTAGCTATTGACGGTAGGTGTCTGCAGAAGTAACGGAAGTGCTAGAGACGGAATAAAAGTTTCGTATAGATAGGAAACTTTTGAAGTTTGAGTGCTACAAAGGGAATAGCAAGTTTCCTTGATGCTATACAGGTAATTTTCTCTTGAAATATTGCTTGATTGGAAAAAATGCTACTAAACTTTATGTATCCAGTCTGGTGCCATTATAATTTCTTCTTAACTTGAATCATACCACTGGTATGCGTACTCCTTCCATACTAGAATTAAAATTCTTTTTGGACAAAATTTAGCATACCAAATAGTAGTTATTTAGAGAAAATTTTCTATTGCCCATAATAAATACTTAGTGCCTCCCTCCCTCCCTATCATCAAGCCGAAGCGTCTTGGCTGGCCAGCGCTGCTGGTCCCTACTATCAAGTTTTTGCCGCGGCGGCCTCGAGAAACAACGTCTAGTGCAGGGGTACAAGGGTCATAAAGTTGAGAAAATTTCTAAAACGAATACAGTTGTGACCATCTGGGTAGAAAGCCAAAAAATTTTTTAACTCTAATATGGAGGGAACATTAGGCTTGTATTTTACTCGTATTGGACCAAAATACCCCTCCCAGCCAAAGAACCTGACAACCAAGCAAACTGCATCTTGGTAACTCAACAAGTTGATGGCGGATGCTGTCCAGGAGTCGTAGGTCGTTCCGTGGCGTGATGTTGCTCACTGTTGACATCTCGGTAAATCGTGTTTTCCTCCGTTCTTGATCCGTAGCTCTCGATCGTCTTACAAAGACAATCCGATTGTCCCGCATCTGTTGATTTCCTTACACCGACAAAGACTATAAACATTTTCTCTATAACATCAAACAAATAAAGAGTGGGAAAATCTCGTTCAGAGCGGGCTTCCGATACAAGAAGCATGTACATATTGTAGCGCTCCGCGCCTGGCGCCGCTACCTCTCTTCTCGCTTTTTGTAACTTTCTTTCCCTCCCCTCCTCCTGTAATCTATCTCTCCCCCCTAATAAAAGGGGCTCGGCCGGACTTGCCTTCCGCCCTCTGTAAAGCGCTATGGCTGTATGCCATTCGCTACTTCGATGCAATATAAGGTGGGTAACAACCCCCGTTTCGCTCGAAAAAAAAAAAGAGCAGACAAGCTCGCCAATATGCTAAAAAAATCACTCAATCAAACGAGATGCTAGAAAAATCAATCCGAAAAAGGGGAACATGAAGAGGATCAATCTAGTTCTAATTTGCTGCTTGGCATACTCAGTGTTGGTACTAATTGTCTATTAGAGTTTGTTGTTGAGTCACGTTGAATGTAGAGGGTGTGCAAACGATGTTGGTGCATGGTTGTGAATAATGCGCCATTTGTTCAAACAACGCGTGAGTCTTTTTTTACTCGAACGCACGCATATGAGTCTTTCTGGCCTTTTGAAATTGCAATCGTGACGCTTTAGTGCCTAACAGCCGAAGTTGGGACTTGATAGGCCCATGAACACATGAACACCACCCCGTGCAGACTTGCAGCGTTGGTTAGATGCTTCCATCCTCCCATCGTTGACTTGCAGTTTGAATTTCCCATCCACTTTCGTATGAACTGTTATGAGAACATATCCAGTACTCCCAACGGTTAGATGCTTCCGTGCTCCCATCGTTGATTTGCACTATAAATCTTGTTTGAAAAATTCTAACAAATATATATATGGATTGTAGATGTTATCTTCTACCATCATGCAAAATATTATATGCAACAAATAATTCTACAAGACTGAAAAAAGGAGAAATAAATGTTTGAATAGCAACGGGTCATGGCTATAATATGAACCGGTTAAACTCGTAACTATTGAAGCTGATTTTCTCTTTTTTCGTTGCACCTTGCATAAGTACTTGTTGCATATCATCTTTTGCATTAGGATAGATGTATAATGTGCACTACCCATTTATATTTTTGTTGCATTTTTTCATGCATTAATAAGATGTATTTTGAGAGTGGGAGCACGGCAGCACCTAAACACTTTGGAGCACTAGATACGTTACTATTATAACTAATTAACCGTCTGGGCATACATGCATGTTGCTTCGCGCGAAATTCAATCTCCGTAGCTAAAAATTTCTAACTAACCGATTCATACTGGGTAGTTAATCGCCGGCCACCGGTTATCATCTCGTTTGGATGTGACGAGACACAGCTGCCGGTCACGCGGCCGCCGCCGGAACGCCCAAACCTCGATCCATTCTCCCTTGGTGAACCCGCTGCCCGCCACGACCTCCCCTGTACCCAGCGCCGTTGAGGACCATGGCCGTGGTGCTGTAGAACGTGTTCAGCCTCAGCGTCGACGCGTCCCGCCCCACGTCGCGCTCGTGGACGACCACCGGCACGCCCGGGAACGTCTTCCGGCTCGCCCTCTTCTTTTCTTCCCCTGCGCCGCCAGTCTGCTGTTCCTTCCGGCGTTTCGGAGCTGGTCGGCGGAGAGGAGCGCGCGGAGGCGTGTGGACCCTGCAGACGTGACGAGGAGGCGGTTCTGGTTCGGGCTCACGTCGGATCCGAAGCTGCTCAAGATCTTGCATTCCACGAAGTGGAGTGGCAGGTCAGCGGGGAGGCCGTAGTGAGGCAGGAGATCGGAGCGGATCCACGCTGGCTCCGTGACGCCAACGACGTCTTCCTGTTGCTCGGCAGGCGGTGTTGGTTACCCGTTTTCTCCTGCACGAGAGCACGGGCGCCGCCGCGCCGCGCCGGCACGCTGTTGACAGTCTGCGGCGGCTCGGATTTGGCGCCGTTGCACCTTGGTTCCGCCGCCGCTTTTTCTCCATCGTCGGCTTGTGGATCCGGTGCAGGAGTTCCCGGGTCAGCGCAAGCAGAAACAACAGGCTTCGCCACGTCGAACAGTTGCACCGGAGCCGGCGCATTGGCCGCGGTGGCGGGCTGCTCGGCGTCATCACACGTGCTCGCCACTACATCTTCATCACCTCGCTCGATTTCCCCATTTTCCGCGGTCTGTCTCAGATCGCGCTGGCCATTGCTTCTCGGCGGCACTACCACGATAGGCAGCCCGAGACGCAGGTCAAGGTAAAGCTACGCCGCCACCATCGGCAACGCGTCCGGGATGACGAATTGCACGCAAATTGATTGATGAGCTCGCCGTGGGGGAGAAAATGGGAATCGCAACGCTTGAGAATAATCTTGGTCAAGGAATCCACTATAGAATTTTTGGAGATATATTTTTTGAATGAGAGATGTTGGCATGCAGATAGAATCCAGATTGCTACCGCGTCTTTGTGATACTCTTGCTTCACAATCAAATAAAAAAAATTGTATAAATCACTTTAGGCGCATCATTGGCCCATTAGAAAGCCCAAGTTTTACAGCCCAACTCGTTCGCCCAAGTGCTTATTTTTTTATAAAAAAAAACTAGAAGGGACGTTCGAGCAGCTAACCCGAGCGGGACAAAATCGATGTGAATGAACCAGTGTTACGATGCTGCATTACTGTAATGGCTAGCCTCAGCAGTCTACGTACATTTCTATACATGTTGATCATCGTATCGAACTAAACAAAGATATCTTGTTTGAACGAGCTTGTGTATTCTTTGGATCAACAGACGAAGCAGAGACATTATCAAACCTGTCCCTGACACCAAGGAACAAGAAGTCACGGTTCAGTACCAATAAAACAATGCAGTGAGTAAAACAAGTAAACATCTCCAAATTTAATATTCCAAAAAATAGAGAAGGATATTCGACAAAAAAAAAGATGCATGGAGAATCACAACGGGGGATGCCCAATTGGTTACTGATAGAATCGAAAGCATGACAAACTCCATTGACTACACGAACACCCAACAGTGTCAGGCAAGACTAATGAGTGAATTTTCAATAATGCTGCTGTTCTCTGTTGACGGAACTTTGTTAAATTTACAGTAAAGATTAATTGCGATGATGCAATATTGTTGACACCTAGCGACATATAGACCGAGCAGTCTACTACAATTGTATACCAGACAAAGTTATCGTGCATAAGTCCAACGGGAAGGGCCTGTTAATAATAAAACAAAGGATCTAATTGGAAGGGGATTTGACCAAGAAGCTTCCGAATCCCATGGACCAGCTGGCCAAGCAAGGAAATACCAAATCTTTCTCTATCGCCACGGGACATGAAGTCAAGATTCAGCACCAATCAACAACGCAACAAGTGGAACCAAAAAGAAAAAAAAAACTTGATACTATTCGAAATATGCTGTACTACATGGAGAAAGAAACACAGCAGCGCGAATTGACTAAACAAACACCCAGCATGTCAGATTGTCTGACCATTTTTTTCCCTCAGATGTCACGGGTGACGCATCCATTATTTTCGGTTAAGCCGACAAAAATCTACTCTTCTGCCTTTTTTTTTTCTCGAACGCGCAGGAGAAGCTGCGTGTCTTTATATTAAGAAGAAGATAGAAACGAGTCTTTTACACGGCCTATGATGGCCGAATACATGTGCGTACGCGCCCGTGAAGGAAAGAAAACTACTGAAACTACCGCCTGCCACTACAAGAGAGCGCGGAGCTTCCGAGCGCCTGCAAGCGCCCATAGCCGTGCCTCCTGCCAAATATCGTTGATTAGTTGCTGCAGGCTCAGCGACGCTGCATCAAAGACGCACCGATTGCGGTGCTTCCAAGTCTCCCATGCCACAACCATGACCAGGGTGTTAAATCCTTTGCGCTGCTCTCTGTTGACGCTCCTAGCTGCCCGTCTCCACCAATCTTGGAAGGATGATTCATACGGCGTCGGCGTGACAACCTCCAAATTTATGGCGTTGAGGACTCGGAACCAAACTTCTCTAACGAAGACGCAGGAAATAAGGATGTGATCGATGCTTTCTTGAACCTGGTCACATAAAGGGCATGCCTCCGGATGTGGTAAGCCGCGTCTTGCCAGCCGGTCCGCCGTCCAACATCGCCGCCAGGTCGCAAGCCAAATGAAGACTTTGACCTTCAATGGAGCCCAAGACTTCCAAAGTCGTTTATGTGGCTCAAAACCAATTCCGCCGATGTAGAACCGCTGATACGCAGACTTGGAGGAGAAGACACCCGACGGGCATGGCGTCCAAACATGGACATCATGCTCCTGCGGCACTAGCTGTATCGTGGCGACGACGTCCCATAGCAAGAGGAATTGCCATGTTGCCAGCACTGGTAAACCCCCTACCACATCTCTCACCCATGCGTTCTGCGTCAGGGCGTCACTTACTGTCCTTGACCGCCACCCCCGCTGTTTGACAAACAGCATTAGGGCAGGGGCAAGATCCTGAATTGAGCTTCCGTTTATCCAGCGATCCGTCCAGAATAGGGTCGAACGTCCATCACGAACGGTTGAAGTCACCGAGATGCGGAACATGGTCTCTACCGTCTCCGGAAAGTGCATGTCAAACATTAGCCAAGGCTTGTCTGGATCAGTCTTTCTCAGCCACATCCATCGCATGCGCAGGGCAGCAGCCATGATCTCCAGGTTGAGCACCCCTAATCCACCTAAGTGCAGTGGCCGTGTCACACGTGACCAGGAAACAGGGCAGTGGCCTCCATGCAATTCCTTGTGACCTCGCCATAGAAAAGAACGACGCCACTTATCTATTGCCTTTATGAACCACTTCGGCAGGTCAAGGGCAATTAGAAGGTGGATCGGTATCGCCGTGAGCACCACACGCACGAGTATCAGACGTCCAGACGTCGCCATTAAGGCCGCCTTCCAACCAGGTAACATGTCGGCCACCTTGTCGATGTAAGGTTGTAAATCAGCCTTCGACAGCCTGCGAACGGATAAGGGGAGGCCAAGGTATTTGCACGGAAACTCGGCGACGCTGCACTCCATGCTCTGTTGCAGCAGCTGTACCCTCTGTTCATCACATCTAATCGGCAGGATAGCAGATTTGGCCAAGTTGGTGTGCAGCCCCGAAGCCTGACCAAATTTTTGAAGTATCGTCCTGATCACCGTGAGGTCTTCCGTGCTCGGCGTTGCAAACAAAACGACGTCATCCGCGTAGAGTGACATGCGGTGTCCAATACTCCTGGCTGCCAATGGCGCAAGCAGACCAAGTTGTTCTGCCTTGTTGATGAGGCTACTTAGGACGTCCATGACGAGAATAAAAAGCATCGGGGACAGAGGGTCCCCTTGCCGCAATCCTCGCTTATGGTTAATGAAGTCTCCCGGGTGGCCGTTCAAGAGAACCCGCGTAGAGGAGGTTGATAGCAGATTAGCAAGCAGATTCCTCCAACGTCTTCCGAACCCGAGGTGTGTGAGGATTTCAAGGAGGAATGCCCAAGAAACCGAGTCGAAGGCCTTCGTTATGTCTAGTTTAAGTAGTACTCTTGGCTGACCTTTTGTATGGAAGAATTTTGTCATCTGCTGCACTAACAAGAAGTTGTCATGAATGCATCGTCCCCGAATAAAGGCGCTCTGATTTGTGGCCACCATTTCATTCAGTCTTTTTGAAAGTCTTTTCGCCAAGATTTTCGTCAGAAGCTTTGCAAAGCTATGCACTAGGCTGATAGGCCGATAATCCCCCACAGTTTGGGCGTCCTCTTTTTTAGGTATGAGGATCATGTATGCTGAGTTGAGACGATAGAGTCTACGCACATCACCGCCGTGAACAGCACCAATAGCAGCCATGACATCTTGTTTTATGATAGACCAACATGTCCGGTAGAAGCGTCCTGTGAATCCATCGGGACCGGGGGCCTTGTCTGGGTGGAGATCCTTGATAACCTCCCATGTCTCTTGTTCAGAGATGGGTTCCTCAAGGGCTGCAAGATCATGTTGGCGTTGGTGGAAAGCCTGTAAGTTTAGAGTCTCCGTCCTTTGTTCAGCTTGGCCCAACAAGTTGCTGAAATATTCCCACACAAGTTCCTCCTTGTCTTCGTGCGACGTTGCAATTCTTTCCCCATCTTGCAGCTTAGCTATGAAATTTTTCCGCTTGCGGAACCTAGCATGGGAATGGAAAAAAGCGGTGTTCGCATCCCCTTCGGCTAACCAAACGATCCTGGAGCGCGACCTGACAATCGTTCGATGCAGCGACGCAAGTGCCAGCATATGCTGCTTTAGCTGCCGACGCAGCCATGTCTCTCCTGCCTTTTGACAGTTCGATAGGATCGTAATCGCACAGCTTTATCAAGTTGTAATGATCAAGACTTATGCTGCAGCAGCTTTCCCAGGGGAAATAATGTTCAATAATACTAGTGCAAACAGCATTCGAAAAATAAAGTAGAGTTATGAAAAAGGTAAATGAAAGTTGTCATGGTCTTTAGTTATCCACACGGTAAAGCTGGATTCTAAAAACAACTTTACACACTGTTAGTATTGGGCAAATCAGTTTTGGATGTGAAAGAGATATATTACATCCGTCTAGAAATATAAGTATTTGTTGATTTTTAGATGTTACGTTTGACCACTCGTCTTATTCAAAATATTTATTAAAATTTTATTTATTTTATTCCTAGATATGTTTTATATACGTGTTCTTTATTTTTATATTTATATAAATATTTAAATAAGACGAACGGTCAAACAAAAATCACAAAGTTAACAAATTATTATATTCTTGAACAGAGGGAGTACTATACTACACAATACAAAGGCACAAACACTGAGGGGAAAAATTAAGGCCCTGTTCGTTTCCTGCCTCTAAAATTTAAGATCGTCACATCAAAGAGAATCTTACTATTTATCAATATTTCGATCAATTTAATGACAAAACCCTTTTACAGATTGGTGCTAATTTTCGAGATGAATCTAATGAGCTTAATTAATCTATGTTTTGTTAAAGTGATGCTACAGATAACTGTCTTCTAATCATGACTTAATTAACCTCATTAGATTCGATCTTGTGAAATAGTCTAGAGACCTGTAATTTATTTTATAATTAAACTTTATTTAACACTTCTAAATAGTAAGATTCTTCTTGATGTGACAGCTATAAAGTTTACCTCAAGAAACGAACACACCCTAAAGCTGCGCGTAATTTTCTCGTAGGAAACGGAATGAGGCGATAGATAAGCACTCCTGCGCCTCTCTCTTTATGAATTAAAAGAATAGAATTAAAATGTCCGCGTCACCTTTAGCTTTGTGCTTGGTACTAAAAAGCCGTCCCAAGTTCCCAGCCAAATAAGCGACACACAACGGTTAAAAATAGTTTAGGTCCACTTCAGAAGGCGAGCAATCAGTCAGTTGGAGCTGCGGGAAGAACCCGGGAGAAGCTACCTGGACAGACGAAAGCTGCGCGCAACAACTTAGCCGTATCTTGAAATGAAGCAGAACCAGTTAAGCTAATCAAGCGCTCCAACCGTTCCGCACTCTTTAATTAAACAAGCATCCGTGCCATCGCTATCTGGCATAGAAGCTGGTCGGAAAAGAATAAGGCATTAAAGATAATCATCAGCAACCCAAAGATAATCGGTAACCAAGTGGCAGTACGTGGATTGTCGTTTCAGCTAGGAGTACGTACTGATGTATACGTTCACCAATCATATCGAAGGATTCCGTCACGGCCCTTGATGGTGGTGTTGTTGACAATGTCGTTCACGAAACTGTAGAAATGTCCGCGGTGCACAGGCTCACACGGTGACGCGCGAATCAAACGCGTGCCGCACCGCAGATGGAGGATGGTTGGATGAATGGCGGAAGCACGCACACCCGGCCCTGGACTCTTCCTGTGCGTGCCGCGACCGCGATCTATGAGAACGGACGAGTCCATCCATCGCCGAAGAAAAAAGGCATCGATCCGTCGGCCGAAGAGAACGCCTCCTCTCTTTGTCCCCGGCCTGGTGCTCTTCGGCTAGGCCCGGGTCTTAGAATAGAATCCGCGCGCGATGGAGAAAACGACGCCGGCCGTGGTGGAGGGCCTGCCTTGCCTGCCTGCTGTGTCGTTGCCCGATCGCTTTGTGAATCGTGATGTGGATTGGGCGCGCGCCGTGTCTTCTGGCAATACGCGTGCGAAGCATCGGGGAGTCTCCACACGAACGCAGTGGCGGTGGGTATTGTTGTAAAACTCTTATCGGGCCAGACCCACCTTCTAGAAGAAGAACTTCATGGCTCATGTGAGCTCCTTATCGAATCGCAGCTAACACACGAGTAGGATTCCACCCTTATAAATAGTTGAGGAGACGCATCATTTATAATACGAAAATACTGAGCAATAAAGAATTTCGTCCCTCTATTCTATGTGTGTTTTACTATTTCGTTTTATGTCGTGATCTACATACTTCGATCCACCGATACTATGACACGTTATTAGCACGAGCCCTGAGTTTTCGGTGGAGCTGCCTGTGAGCTGCTTTCAGGACCGCGTTGGTCTGAATCTGTTCACATACACAACACAAATGTATCATCCGGGGCGTGTGCCCGATGACATCTAACTACAGTGCATACACATATTTTTGGTAAGAAAGGGTCTCGCATCACATCACATCCTTTCGGGTCTTGAGGTCCACGCAGGCATAGCACAACCAACACACGCGCACACACCACGCCGACGACCCCCCATCTGCACGATTTCCCTTTATTGCTGCAGCGAAGTACAGTATCCTTGTGTACCAATCATTTATGAATATTTCGATCAATTTAGTGATAAAATCCTTTTGACAGATTGGTGTTAATTTTTGAGATGAATCTAATAAGGTTAATTAATCTATGTTTTGCTAAAGTGATGCTACAGTAACCGTCTTCTAATCATGACTTAATTAACCTCATTAGATTTGTCGGTGTTCGAACCACCGGCCGTAGAATTTGTCCCGGGAGTTGCGCGTTTTAGGCCGGATGGTGCACAAGGGAAGACACGAAGGGTTTAGGCTGGTTCGGAAAAGCTCCCTACGTCTAGCGGGGGGGTCTCACGGCGTCGTGTTCCTTGCGCCAAGATGAAAGTGCGAATACAGATGTGATGGGAGAGGAGCGTGCTCCAAGTCCCGTGCGAGAATGTGTGTGTGTCGCGTGCCGTGTCCGTGCGTAGAAGAGTCACACCCCTTTATAGTCATAGGGGTGAGACCCGAGTTACAGGAGAAAGAGAGAAAAAGGGGATGATCGAGCTTCGGCGCTATCCAATCAGCTTCCTTGTCGTGTGTTCCGTCGGGGTTGATCGGGCGGTCGTGTCGCTCCCGTAGCAACGAGCGTCGAGTTGGAGTGTCCCGCAATCGGGGGAGCCATGGGTGGTGCTGTTCACGGAGTGGTTGGATTTGGACATGCCATACCCGTCCTTCCCCGTCGGGCGTGATGATGTTTCGGATATGGTCGAGGTACGGGGGTGATTGTTTTCCCGAGTCGAGCTTGCAGGGGAAGGTCGTGCGAGACGGGGCGTAGCTCAAGCTCGACCTTGAGCTACACCTGTTCGACGGGTGTGACGGGGAATCGTACGTCCGTACGTCAATGGGCAGCGGCTCCTCCCGGAGCCTGCGGTCCACGCCAACTCCTGCCATTCAACGAGAACGGGACGTCCCATCGGCGTGCCCCGACGGGAGCAGGTGGCGGCAGGAGGGATGGGCTCGGGCTTCTCTCCAATCATTCCTGGCCGAGCCCACGTGGGCGCCGGGGCGGGTGGAATTAAATGCGGTCGGTGGTCGAGTCACGAGGTCGAGTGCACGGGACGCCAAGGTCGTGCGGGACGGAGCCCTTCGACCAAGACACCAAGGTCGTGCGGGACGGAATCCCTCGACTAAGACGTCAAGGTCGTGCGAGGCGGACATCCTCGAGTAATTCGTTAGGGTCGTTTCCTGGTCGGTCCGTACGAGCATGGGCCAGCCCTCGAGATGACGTGGTCGATAAGATTCGTCTCGTAAATTAATATAGGGGTCTGTAATTTATTTTATAATTAAACTTTATTTAATACTTCTAAATAGTAATATTTTTTTATGTGACAACTCTAAAATTTATACCCAGAAAACGAACACACCTGCCAATAGTGTGCTGTAGGCAAAAGCAGAAAAAGGATGCTGCCCATTGTTGTTCACATGCTTGTCATTCGGGAGAGCTGCCCAATGCTAGATCCTCCCAAACCAAACCCAGGGACGCCGACGCGCGAACCCACCGGCACCTGGAGGATGGACCGGGAAAAAGCGGGGAGCACCCCGTCGCTTTCCGATTGGGTCCGTGCGCTAGTTTACAAACTGCTTGGAATATTGACAGGAGCGACCAGTCTGTCGTTCCCCCCAACAGATGGCGCCGCGCATCCACACGCACTTACTGTAAGCAGCGATGTGATGCGCATTGGTAGATAAGCTACAGAACCTCGTAGAACGCCGCTCTTCTCCTTGTCCTCGCGTCATCCGCAAAGCTTTAATTGGGTGGTGGAACAGGAGCGCGCTGTGGGTGCGACGATGGAAACGGGCATCTTCCGCTGCCGCCTGCGACGCAGAGCGGTTGGACCGTTCCGCGCGAGAGGACGCTGCGCTGCCACGAGGGGATGGGTCATGACCGCACTTTTTCTTGGAGCTGCCTGCCTGCCGGTGTGCCGGACACGGGCGCTCGCCATACCTGACCGCTGAAGCTGGAAGTTGGCTCACTTCACTACTGATCCGATCCGTTTGAACACACCAGCGCGGTTGTTGTCAGATCACCTCACCGCTCGACCGAGTATGGATCGCTACGACGGCGGTCGCTACCGCCGATCACACAAAGTCCAGCCGCCTCCCGTAATCATCGCGTCCCTGATCGCAACGGACGATAATTAATTAAATAAGTACGAAATATTACTAAGCAACACCCGGAATCACGTACCCATAAACAGTACAGAAACTGTTTTTCGACGTCGAGACCGAGGAACATAGGCTGCTTCTAGCGCCCACCACGGTCCACGCACGGCACCGCCGATGCCAAGGGAGTACTAGTAGGAAAAATTTGCGTCACCCAAGATTGATGGATGGATAGATGGAGGGTTCTCTTTTGACAGATGCGCCGAGCATGTGCTCCCCACGGACCACATCATCGCGCGACCTGTGCTAGTCCACTCGCATCGACGTGTGGCACCTCTGGCTGTTCCCGGTTAAAATAAGGCCGATCGAAAGCAACAAAACGGCCCCGCGATAACGCCTCACGGGTCGGCGAGCGCGCAGTGACCGGCGCCGGCGTGCCGGCCAGCCAAAACGGTAGTAGTAAACAAATCGTCCGCCAGAGACTTTTCCGGCTCCATCTGCCTTCCCAGCGAACCCATCGAGATGCAGAACCCATTAACAAGTCCAATGCACACAGCATTATTCCGGATCGTGATCTGCCGGAGATCACTCGTGGAGAGACCATGCCCGCGCGCATGCATCGTGTGCTTCCTTGACCCGCGCCTGCGGGGAGTGAGCGCCTCGCCGCTCTCTCATCGCGTCCCTTTCCAGCCTGCGTCGTCAGCGCATACATCATCAACAGCTGCCACGGCGGCTAGGCAAAACTCCTCCAAGTATAAAGGAGAGGCGACCTCGGCGACAGCCCGTTTCTTGTTCGGACGCGCACTCCGGGTGCAGCAGGCCGCGCTTAGCTTGAAGGAGAGAAGGAGAGATGGGGAAGGCGGCGGCGGTGGTGCTCGCCGTGAACGGCCAGCGGTACGAGGCGGCCGGCGTCGACCCGTCCACGACGCTGCTCGAGTTCCTGCGAACGCAGACGCCGGTCAGGGGACCCAAGCTCGGGTGCGGAGAAGGTACGTCTGATTGGCTCTCATCTTGTGCACGCGCGCTTCAGTTTCTGGCATTTCTTTTCTTCTTCACTACGGGTAGCAGAATACTAGTCTTTATCTAAAGAAAACAGAAGACCAAGTGTGTGCGTATTAGATTTCGTTCAGAGTGCTGATTCCGCATCGACAGACCGTTTCCCTCTCTTCCATCCTGGGATTGTAGAGGGACCAATGAACAGCTGCTGTTAACCCACGAACATTCCAGATTTGTAGAGGAATATTTCAAAAGAAGAAGAAGAAGATGATGATGATGATGGAAGAAATAAGTGGCGGGAGAGTTCGTACACACGTGCACAGAGGCCTTGCCGTTCATTCGATTTGAGCTCCTGCCCACCACCTCTTTGGTGCGCCTGATCATATATTTACTTCACATCAAACAAGTTCCAGCGATTTCCTTGTTTCCATCTTCACTTTTCCTTGGATCTTTCTTGATCTCACGATCCGTGCCATAGCAGGCATTCTTCAGACGGGGCAAAGATTAGAAAAAAAAATAGTACTATCAGGCTGGCATCAGCTGGAAATTAGTGTTTCCTATGAAATTTCAACTAGAAAAATTCTAGTATTTCGGACATAAAGAGTAAGCGCATACGGCCGTGTTGTACGGCTGCATCTTCCAACTGGTGCTCCGGCCGTTCGATGAGTTGCTAGTCTTTTTGTTTGGATGATTTGGGTCACGTAATGTGCAGTCAGACGCTGTGGTGGTAAGTATAGCAGAGTTCCTATTAAAAATTAGGTCGAACAGTTGGAGAACTTTTCTGTTAATCAGAAACAGAAGAAGTTGGTGAGGAATAACCACTTGTACAATCAGAAACATCATGGTGGGGAAAAAGACCTTGCCCATTCCTGTAGAGTTTTCTCCATGAAGTACACTAGAACTCAAAATGTCAGACAGATTGTTGGGACGTTCCTCTCAAAATCCGGTTACTGCATCATTAGGTGGTCAGGTCCCACACGGAACCAAGACATAGACAGGCACTCCCAGCAGTAATTATTATGTTCACCTCGTGCACAATTTTAATTTCAAAAACATAAGCACTGATACACATTACTTTCGTGTTCATTCAGGAAAAGAAAAACCTCACTAACCTCTTGCACCTTTTACTTCCACGTTGTGGCAGGTGGCTGCGGTGCATGTGTGGTTCTCGTCTCCAAGTACGATCCGGCCACAGACGAGGTGACAGAGTTCTCAGCGAGCTCCTGCCTGACGCTGCTTCACAGCGTCAACCACTGCTCGGTGACCACCAGCGAGGGCATCGGCAACATCAAGGATGGTTACCACCCCGTGCAGCAGCGGCTGGCTGGTTTCCACGCTTCACAGTGTGGTTTCTGCACGCCAGGCATGTGCATGTCCATCTTCTCTGCAGTTGTTAAGGCCGATAAGGACGCCAGCCGCCCAGCTCCGCCCGCTGGCTTCTCCAAGCTCACCAGCTCTGAGGCCGAGAGGGCTATCTCAGGCAACCTGTGCCGGTGCACTGGCTACAGGCCCATCGTCGACGCCTGCAAGAGCTTTGCAGCTGACGTTGACCTAGAGGACCTGGGCCTCAACTGCTTCTGGAAGAAGGGTGACGAGTCTGCACAAGTCAGCAAGCTGCCAAGCTACAACAGTAGTGCAATCTGCACTTTCCCGGACTTCCTCAAATCCGAAATCAAGTCCTCCGTGGAGCAGGCAAACGGTGCTCCAGTGGCTGTCTCTGATGATGGCTGGTACCATCCTAAGAGCATCGAAGAGCTTCACAGGGTCTTTGATTCTAACTGGTTTGATGAGCGCTCCGTAAAAATTGTGGCTTCAAACACTGGATCTGGAGTGTACAAGGATGAGGACCTCCATCACAGGTACATTGACATCAAAGGCATCCCTGAGCTTTCAGTCATTAACAAAACAAGCAAGGGAGTTGAGCTCGGATCTGTTGTGTCCATCTCTAAAGTCATTGAGGTGTTATCAGATGGAAACATGGTCTTCAGGAAAATTGCTGATCACCTGAACAAGGTCGCTTCCCCGTTTGTTCGGAACACCGCAACCATAGGCGGAAACATAATAATGGCACAGAGGCTGCAATTTGCTTCAGATATTGCTACTGTACTACTAGCTGCAGGTTCAACCGTTACCATCCAGGATGCTTCCAAAAGGCTTTGCCTCACTTTGGAGGAGTTCTTGCAGCAGCCTCCATGTGATTCCAAGACCCTGCTGCTGAGCATATTTATACCAGACATGAGTTCAGACGACATCACCTTTGAGACTTTCCGAGCAGCACCTCGTCCATATGGCAACGCTGTCTCATATGTTAATTCTGCGTTCTTGGCAAAGACATCAGTGGATGCAGCATCAGGGGAGCGTCTCATTGAGGATATATGCCTAGCCTTTGGAGCTTATGGAGTTGATCATGCCATCAGAGCTAGCAAGGTTGAGGATTTGCTGAAAGGAAAATCTATGTGCTCGTCTGTAATACTTGAAGCAATCCAGTTGCTTAAGGATACTATTTCACCATCAGAAGGCACACCACATCCCGAATACAGAATTAGTTTAGCTGTCAGTTTCTTATTCACCTTTCTGTCTTCCCTTGCAAATGGCTCAAAAGTACACGCAAAGGCTGATATTCCCAACGGGTCATATGCTAATGGAACTGCAAACGGTAGCAATGAATACTCACCGGAGGAGCATCTGAAGGCTGACGTCAATGATTTGCCAATACGCTCAAGACAAGAAATGGTTCTCAATGATGAATACAAGCCAGTTGGCAAGCCGATGAAGAAAGCAGGGGCAGAGCTCCAAGCTTCTGGTATAGTATACTCTTATTCCATAAATAAGCGAATTTAGCAAATATTTCATTTTCATATTTAAATTTCTGGACATGTTTACTGTATCGATTTTCTTCTGCATACTTTACAAGTCAGTGTAGAATGAGCCTCTATATTATTTCAAGCTGTACTACTGTAGTTTTTCTCTGAAAAATGCACCTAACCACATTCCTTATTCTTACGCAGGGGAGGCTGTCTATGTTGATGACATCCCTGCACCCAAGGATTGCCTCTATGGAGCATTTATCTATAGCAAACACCCCCATGCTCATGTAAAGGGTATCAACTTCAAATCATCTTTGGCTGCAGATAAGGTCATCACAGTTATCACCGCCAAGGATATTCCCAGGGAGGGGAGAATATTGGATCCACCTTCCCAATGATAGGAGATGAACCACTTTTTGCTGATCCTGTTGCTGAATTTGCTGGTCAAAATATTGGTGTTGTGGTAATGTTTCTTACGTGTTCTTCAGATTATATAAAACCAGTAATATGACCATCTGTACCGAGAAATTTGAAAAGTCAGGCAAGCTTATGGTGTCTTTGTTTTTCTCACTCAGATTGCTGAAACACAAAGGTATGCCTATATGGCAGCAAAGCAAGCTGTTATTGAGTATAGCACAGAAAATCTGCAGCCACCAATTCTGACTATAGAAGACGCCATCCAACAGAACAGCTTCTTCCAGACTCCCCCTTTGCAGCTCCCAAGCCAGTTGGTGATTACAACCAAGGCATGTCCGAAGCTGATCACAAGATTTTATCGGCAGAGGTACATTATTTGTTATGTTGTAGAGAATTTATGCTCTAAGTTCTGACAACGTCAAGCACTCATACCTGGTATTTTTTCTCGGCAGGTAAAACTTGAATCTCAGTACTATTTCTACATGGAAACTCAAGTGGCATTAGCTATTCCGGATGAAGATAACTGCATAACTGTCTATTGCTCGTCACAAATACCCGAGGTCACACAAAATGCGGTTGCAAGGTGCCTTGGCATTCCATTTCACAATGTTCGTCTCATCACTAGAAGAGTTGGAGGAGGCTTTGGTGGAAAGGCAATGAAAGCAATACATGTAAGTCCTGATTATCCAGAGCTTCGCTTTGCTGAACATTTTCTACAATTATCAGTCAAGTGTAAATGAAGTTTATGATCTAACCAGAAAACTTTTGAGGGGCAAATGTGTTAGATTTGACATTGAACTTCCTTTTTCTCAGGTTGCATGCGCATGTGCTGTTGCCGCATTCAAGCTGAGACGCCCTGTTCGGATGTACCTTGACCGCAAGACAGACATGATAATAGCTGGTGGGCGGCATCCTATGAAGGTGAAGTACTCTGTTGGGTTCAAGTCAGATGGCAAGATCACGGCCCTGCACCTCGATCTCGGGATCAATGCTGGAATATCACCGGACGTGAGTCCATTTATGCCAGGTGCTATCATAGGGGCTCTCAAAAAGTACAACTGGGGCACTCTCTCGTTTGACACTAAGGTCTGCAAGACAAATGTCTCCTCAAAGTCGGCCATGAGAGGTCCTGGAGATGCGCAAGGTTCTTTCATTGCTGAAGCCATCATTGAACATGTTGCTTCAGCACTCTCGATTGACACTAACACCATAAGGAGAAAGAATCTTCACGACTTTGACAGCCTTGCAGTGTTCTTTGGAGATAGTGCTGGTGAAGCTTCTACATACAGCTTGGCCTCCATTTTCGATAAGCTGGCCTCTTCTCCAGACTACCAGCGTAGAGCTGCATCAGTCGAGAACTTCAACAGCAGCAACAAGTGGAAGAAACGTGGCATTTCATGTGTCCCAATCACATATGAGGTCAGGCTTCGACCAACTCCAGGCAAAGTGTCTATAATGAACGATGGTTCCATTGCTGTTGAAGTTGGAGGTGTAGAAATAGGCCAAGGGCTGTGGACAAAAGTGAAGCAGATGACGGCATTTGGTTTGGGGCAGCTGTGTCCCGATGGTGGTGAATGCCTGATTGAGAAGGTGCGGGTTATACAGGCCGACACATTGAGCATGATACAGGGAGGGTTCACAGGTGGAAGCACCACTTCTGAAACAAGCTGTGAAGCTGTTAGACTGTCATGTGCTACACTTGTGGAAAGGCTGAAGCCAATCAAGGAGAGTATGGAGGCCAAGGCTGGTGAAGTGGAATGGAGTGCCTTGATTGCCCAGGTGAGAATAAACTGTGACAATTTCGATTTTCTGTGACATACAAAGAATTGGCCACACCATTTGTCTATTGGTATTTCAGTTCATCACACCGTTTTTCCTAACCTTCCAGGCATGCATGGCGAGTGTGAACTTATCAGCTCAGGCATACTGGACACCTGATCCTACTTTCACTGGCTACCTGAACTACGGAGCTGCCACTAGCGAGGTATTTCTTACCCAAAATTGTGAAACCACCCAAATGCATTTCAGCCACATTGTAGAAGATTACAGCTTCACTTCTATTAAATGCTGAAATAACATTGCAAATTTCATCACAGGTAGAAATTGACGTCCTTACAGGAGCAACCACAATCCTACGTAGTGATCTCGTGTATGACTGTGGGCAGAGCCTGAACCCTGCTGTGGACTTGGGCCAGGTTAGTACCAACACAACAAATGCTTCTGCAGACATTTCATCAATGTACTGTTCTGCTCTCTAAACACTGTTATTGATTCATTCAGGTTGAAGGTGCATTTGTCCAAGGAGTAGGCTTCTTCACGAATGAGGAGTACACAACTAACTCTGACGGCCTGGTTATCCACGACGGTACATGGACCTACAAGATCCCAACAGTTGACACCATTCCAAAGCAGTTCAATGTCGAGCTTATCAACAGCGCCCGCGACCAGAAGCGTGTCCTCTCATCCAAAGGTGAAGTTTTTCTCACAATGTTTCATGCCCTCCCAATATTCCTGCAGACCGTGTCAACTCCCATGGAATTGAGAATGCTGAAATTTGAGCTCACCATTCATCAACAATGGCTGGCTTCCTGCAATGCTGACAATTTGGTTGAATCTTTGCAGCCTCTGGCGAGCCACCGTTGCTTCTGGCGTGCTCGGTGCACTGCGCGATGAGGGAGGCCATCAGGGCCGCGAGGAAGGAGTTCTCGGTGTGCACGGGCCCAGAGAACTCCCCGCTCACCTTCCAGATGGACGTCCCGGCGACAATGTCCGTCGTCAAGGAGCTCTGCGGCCTCGACGTCGTCGAGCGGTACCTCAAGAGCGTGTCTGCCGCCGGCACAACCACCGCGAAAGCATAGATCCAGCGAGCCTCAGTCCGCAGCAGACGCCCTGTCCGTGAACGAGGTTAGTGATAGTCAGTGTAAAATAACGGAAAGTTTAAGCCTCGCAGCGTGATGTGTGTGAACTGTGATGTATGTACAGAGGAGATAGCAATGGCGAGAAGTGGTCTTGTGAATTAGGAGTGGTGAACAGTATATAGGAAAATCGAACTAAAAATAAGTGCCAGGTGCATCAAATGTTTCGAGGAAATCTCCTGATATTTCACAGGATTTTTGGAGAAATTTTGGAATAGAATTCATAAGTGCGTACCGGGATTGGTAGGATCCGATGGAATCAGTTGAGGTTGTTAAGGCTCCCGGCTCACGCCCTCGCCGGCCGCCAACGGCGCTGCTTCTACCCGTGCCGTTCTGCACGGCCTCATGGGTGCCGCTGCAGTTGGGCTCAACGGTGAGAATATTGTTCCGCTGCCGCCGCCGCCTCCACGGCTCCACCTAGCAGCCAGCCTCGGGTTACTGGCGCGGTCGGTCGTTGCTTTGTGCGCTTGGTCTCCCTGTTTCTGAGCATAAATCAGAACCGTTGAGTTTTGATCCGACGGACGACAAACTGAACCCTGTTAACTAGTGTTCAGTGCACTAACTGGTTAGTGGTTATTATCATCGGCCAGTAATTTCAGGATTTTGGTGAAATTTGATACACCGGCCAGTATAATTTATTAGAAAATTTACAAAGTTCAGATTCTGTCCAACCATTATTTGGTACACATTCAACAAAACTTGATATTGACCCTTGTGTAATCAATTGACCCTCCTGAGAGCATCTCCATTAGCCTAGGCAAAACAAATTCTAATTTTAACTTTTTTTTAGCTTGGATGTAAAATAGAAACAACCCATAAAAAATGATGAAAACCAACAGGTTAATCAAAACTGACTCCAAAATCTATTTTCAAACTTGACACATCATCAGTGGGTCCTTTTTTTATTTCCTTCGGACGAGTATGTTTGTTCCTACGATCTTTGAAATAGTCTCTGATCTGGAACTCCGATCGCCGAACGAGACTCCGGAACGCGAACGAGTCTCCTCACGTTCTTTCCTGTATGACTTCTCACGCATGCAGAAGGAGAATTTTATCTCCAATTGCATGTTCCTTTCGTGCAGCGGTTGTCTCCTGCAAATAAAGTGAACGGAACACATATAATCGGCGAGAAAGAAACGACGGTGATTGTCAATGTCCGCAGCCGCCAGTTGCACGTCCACGGGATACTCATGTTTCTTATTGATTGTAACAATAGATTAAGGGGGTGTTCGTTTCCTCTAGAGATTAAAGTTGAGCTCCTAAAATTTGGGCTAAACTTTAGTACCTCTTGGAGGGCTAAAGTTTTGTCTCCTTTTAGCCCTTCTTTCTCTCTAGAGTTAAAGATTAGTCCAAACTTTAGCCCTTCTATTCGTTTCCTAGAGCTAAAGTTTAGTTTTAGCCTTTTAGTCCATGGAAACGAACACCCCTAAGTAATTATATGACGACGATTATACAGTCGTCGGAACAGGGAAACAAGACTAAAAACAGGAGCGCCGAAGATTAAACTTGCGCGAGCGCCGAGCGAGGAGGAGGCCTCAGTGAGCCCGACGTGGGAAGAGGAAACCTTGCGTGGGAACCGGCGTCGGGAGAGGCGATGGCGAGCGAGAGCGCGGCTCACAAGCATGGCTAGCAAGAAGCACGTGATGAAGGATAATCTATTTTGGTGATGTGTTTAGCTAATCTGTTGGGATGGTGTTTTGGAAAAAAAGAGCAATATTTAGATTTAAATTATCTTTTAGCTAGACTGGTGGAGATGCTCTCACTTGAAACCAATGGAACTTTTAGGAAGTCAGGAGAGGACCCGTACCTATTTTTATCAACAAAGGCGAACGGAGAAAACATGACAAGATAGATTTAAAGATACTTCCAACCAATATAACGTTGCCGGATGTGTTCGTTTCCTACCCTCTAAAATTTAGCACTGTCACATCAAAAAGAATCTTACTATTTATGAATATTTCGATCAATTTAATGATAAAACCCTATTGACAGATTGATGCTAATTTTCGAGATGAATCTAATGAACTTAATTAATCTATGTTTTTCTAAAGTGATGCTACAGTAACCGTCTTCTAATCAAGACTTAATCAACCTTATTAGATTCGTCTCGTAAATTAGTCTAGGGGCCTGTAATTTATTTTATAATTAAATTTTATTTAGTACTCCTAAATAGTAAGATTCTTTTTGATGTGACAGCTCTAAAAGTTTAGAGAATATTTTATATTTTTTCTTAAATATTTTGTATACAATTTTAGAAATATATAATTATAAGATGATATTTGATGTTATTACTGTAAAAAATATGTTTAAAATATATATTATATTTTTTAATATAAGGTTAATAAAAATTACCGTTGTGTAAAATTTGAGCACTAAACGTAGATTGTACAAAGAGAAATAAAAAAGAGAAGGGAGTAAATTGTGCTAATTTAAATTGTTTGAGAGAGTAAAGTGAGCCAATATTTTATTTGAATTATAGTTTAGACAAAGTGAATTATTCGGGAGGTAAAATGGACTTTTTCCCAAAGGAAAAGTGCAGACCAGATGTATAGTTTAATACGCTGGGAAGATGGCCAGTACATGTAGAAAAAGAAAGGCAAACGATATGAGCTTTAATTACTCTACAGATCAGCTGGTGACTTTAAGCTCTCGATCGAGAGACTGATGAAAATGGTCGCGCGCTGCATGCATCATTGCTTTCGCAAGCAGCCCAGGCGTCGTCAGCGCGTGCCTCACCATGGAAACTCGTATAAAGAGGCGGGCACGGCCGCTGTCCATGCTTTGCTCTCATCCGACAGAAGGTGGTCATCGAGCGAGCGGAGAAGATGGGTTTAACGGCAGCGGTGGTGCTGGCCGTGAACGGCAAGAGGTACGAGGCGGCTGGCGTCGACCCGTCGATGACGCTGCTTGAGTTCCTGCGCACGCAGACGCCAGTCAGGGGACCCAAGCTCGGCTGTGGCGAAGGTACGTGATTTTAAGCTCATTTTCTGCATGCATTCTTCAGTTCCTGGCATTCTTTTCTTTTCTTCTTATCTACACCTTGGCAGAATATAATCTTGATCTGAAGAAAACTGCGGTTAATTGGCAAGGAACCGCTATGCACCAATAGTTTCCGGTTTCATATAGAAAAGTTTCAGGGAAAAAAAGAGAGATTAGTTACGGGGAAATTTGTGCACATGTGCACAACGGTTTTTCCATTCATCTCAATCTTGTTTTTGAGTAAATTTCGCAAAACTACTGAGTTTTTTCATCAAACTATCACAAAACTACATGTTTAAAGGATCATTTCACAAAACTAAAGATTTTGTACTGATTTTTCATAGAATTACACATTTAACCACTAGTACATGATGACCTCCAAACCTTAAACATGTAGTTTTGGAAAAACTACCTGTAAAATGTGGAGTTTCATGAAATCATCTAGTCTTAAACCTGTAGTTTGTGAAAAACTACTTGTAAAATATGTAGTTTTGTGAAATGGTATCTTAAATCTGTAGTTTTGTGATATGTTAGACAAAATATTTGTAGTTTTGCAAAATTTACTCTTTATTGTAGGAACCATTTCAATTCGGCTGCTTTTATTTTTTCTTTGGAACCATTTCAGCTCAGCTTTGTCATTCAGCTCAATATTTTTGGAACCATTTCTACCACAGCGCTGTTGTTCATTCACCAAAGCCATAGAAAGGCACAGGAGATCCCCGTACGAAAGAACGTAGAAGGGTCAGACTCAAATATATTTGTAATTGATTGTATTGAGAATGCTCATCATCAACCAAACAAAAACAACCATTGCCCCAGGCATTTCAAACAGTGATAATTGATCTTCATGATACAGAACATATATTCATCCCCCCTCTGAGCACTTTCATGTAAAAGAAAATATCTTCAAATTTTTTATTTTATCTTAGTGATACAAAACACAACTCCTCTGCGTGTCCAGTAAAGAACAACGCTAACCTCTCCTGTACAAATTTCACGTATGCTTATGGCAGGTGGCTGTGGTGCATGCGTGGTCCTCATCTCCAAGTACGACGTGGCCACGGATGAGGTGACTGAATTCTCGGCGAGCTCCTGCCTGACGCTGCTCCACAGCGTGAACCTCTGCTCGGTGACCACCAGTGAAGGCATTGGCAACATCAAGGATGGCTACCACCCTGTGCAACAGCGCCTTGCCGGCTTCCACGCCTCGCAGTGCGGCTTCTGCACGCCGGGCATGTGCATATCCATCTTCTCCGCGCTCGTCAAGGCCGATAAGGCAGATGGCCGCCCCGCTGCGCCTGCTGGCTTCTCCAAGCTCACCAGCTCTGAAGCCGAAAAGGCTATCGCAGGCAACCTTTGTCGCTGCACCGGCTACAGGCCAATTCTTGACACATGTAAGAGCTTTGCAGCTGATGTTGACCTAGAGGACCTGGGGCTAAACTGCTTCTGGAAGAAGGGTGACGAGCCTGCAAATGTTAGAAAGCTACCGGGCTATAATAGTGGTGTTGTCTCCACCTTTCCAGAATTCCTCAAATCCGAGATCAAGGGTTCGGTGGATCAGACAAATTGTGCTCCGGTGGCGATTTCTGGAGATGGCTGGTACCATCCCAAGAGCATCGAAGAGTTTCATAGGCTATTGCAGTCTAACTGGTTTGATGAAAAATCTGTGAAGATTGTGGCTTCAAACACTGGGTCTGGTGTATACAAGGATCAAGACATTCATGACAAGTACATTGACATCAAAGGGATCCCAGAGCTTTCTGTCATCAGTATGAATACTAAAGGAGTAGATCTTGGATCAGCTATATCCATCACTAAAGCCATTGAAGTGTTGTCTGACGGAAATACAGTCTTTCAGAAAATTGCTAATTACCTCAGCAAAGTGGCTTCTCCGTATGTTCGAAACACGGCAACCATAGGTGGCAACATAATTATGGCACAGAGATTAAAATTTGCTTCAGACATTGCAACCGTACTGCTAGCTGCAGGTTCATCTGTCAATATTCTTGTTGCTTCCAAAAAGTTATGCCTCACTTTGGAGGAGTTCTTGCGGCAGCCTCCATGTGACTCTAGGACCCTCCTCCTGAGCATATTTGTCCCATATTGGAGTTCAGATGGCATGTCCTTTGAGACATACCGAGCCGCCCCTCGTCCATTTGGAAATGCAGTCTCATATGTCAATTCTGCTTTCTTGGCAAGGATATCAGTCGACCATCTCATTGAGGAGATATATTTGGCTTTCGGCGCTTATGGAGCTGATCATGCAATCAGAGCTAGGAAGGTTGAGGATTTCCTGACGGGTAAATCTATAAGCTCGGGTATTATACTAGAAGCAATACATTTGCTTAAAGAAACTGTTTTGCCATCAGAAGGCACAACTCATCGTGAGTATAGGATCAGCCTGGCCGTGAGTTTCTTATTCAACTTCCTGTCTTCCCTTCCAAGCTACGTCAATGAAGTGGCAAATGTCAAAGATCCCATTGGTTCACTTATTGGGGTTCAGGAATCTTCGGAGAAGTTCCTCAAGGTTGACAACAATGATCTGGCCATATGCTCACGACAAGAAATGGTTTTCACTGATGAATACAAGCCTGTCGGCAAGCCAATCAAGAAAGTCGGGGCAGAGCTCCAAGCTTCTGGTACATACTATTATTCCACTGTGTAAACTGATTTAGTTGCATTTTGTATATTAACTTCTGAACATGTTTATTGTAACCCTTTTTCTTTTGCATACTCCACAAATTCATCGTCTGATGGTTCTTCACTTCGTGAAATATCAGACAAGCCCCCTGCTATACCATGCTAGAAACTCTAATAAGCTCCATCCTGACATAGATTTTTCACAGTTTTAGTGTATGTGGTAGTCATTCCTTTGAAAATTGGACTAAAATACCTTTCTTTTGTTACACAGGAGAGGCTGTGTTTGTTGACGACATTCCTGCTCCCAAGGATTGCCTTTACGGAGCATTTATCTACAGCACACATCCTCATGCCCGTGTAAAGGGTATCAACTTTAAATCATCTTTGGCTTCTCAGAAGGTCCTCGCAGTTATCACTGCAAAAGACATTCCGAGCGGTGGACAAAATGTTGGATCTAGCTTCATGATGCTAGGCGACGAAGTGCTTTTCGCCGATCCAATTGCTGAATTCGCAGGTCAAAACATTGGCTTAGTGGTAATGCTTCCTACCTCTTTGGTATTATTTCAGATTAGTCATGACTAGTTATATGTCATGTACACTTATAATTTTCAAAAACCAGACAAGCTTATAATGTCATGTTGCTTATATCGGGCAGATTGCTGAAACACAGAGGTACGCCAATATGGCAGCAAAGCAAGCTGTTGTTGAGTATAGCACAGAAAATCTGCAGCCACCAATTCTCACAATAGAAGATGCCATAAAACAAAATAGCTACTTCCATATTCCTCCATTTTTAGCACCTAAGCCCGTTGGTGATTTCAACCAAGGGATGCTTGAAGCTGATCATAAGATTTTATCAGCTGAGGTACACACTTCATTATAGGTCTATATTCTTGAATTGCTAAAAAGGCCAAACTGCCTAACAAATGTTGAGTGTCCTTTCTGCAGGTAAAGCTTGAGTCTCAATACTATTTCTATATGGAGACACAAGTAGCATTGGCTATTCCAGATGAAGATAACTGCATAACTGTCTATTCCTCAACGCAAGTACCAGAAATCACACAAAACTTAATTGCAAGGTGCCTTGGCATTCCATTCCATAATGTTCGTGTCATAACCAGAAGAGTCGGGGGAGGCTTTGGTGGAAAGGCAATGAAAGCAGCACATGTAAGTATTGAGTTAATGTACCTTTGCTTTAATTTTTTAAACATTAACATCTTCAATCACCAATGTACTATCAATTGAAGTTCATGATCTCATCAGAAAAAAACTTTGATGCGAACATGTTACTTAAAAATGACCAAGAATTTCCTCTATCAGATTGCATGTGCTTGTGCTGTAGCTGCATTCAAGCTGCGACGTCCTGTTAGAATGTACCTCGATCGCAAGACGGACATGATAATAGTAGGCGGGCGACATCCTATGAAAGCAAAGTACTCCGTCGGGTTCAAGTCAGATGGCAATATCACAGCTGTGTACCTCGATCTTGGGCTAAATGCTGGAATAACACCAGATCTGAGTCCAATGATTCCAGGCACTACCATAGGGGCTTTCAAAAAGTACAACTGGGGCGCTCTTTCATTTGATATCAAGGTTTGCAAGACAAACATGTCATCCAAATCAATGATGCGGGCTCCTGGAGAAGTGCAGGGCTCTTTCATTGCAGAAGCCATAATTGAGCATGTTGCCTCCATGCTCTCAGTGGAAACAAATACAATTAGGAGGAAGAACCTTCATGACTTCAAGAGCCTTGGGGTTTTCTACGGAGGAAGTGCAGGTGATCCTTGTACATACAGTCTGGTCTCACTTTTCGATAAGCTGGCCTCTTCTCCCGACTACCATCATAGAGCTGCAATGGTCGACCACTTCAACAGTGGTAACAGGTGGAAAAAACGTGGCATTTCCTGTGTACCAATTACATATGATGTGAGGCTTCGTCCAACACCAAGCAAGGTGTCTATCATGAATGATGGTTCCATTGCTGTCGAGGTTGGAGGTATTGAGGTAGGTCAAGGGTTGTACACTAAAGTGAAGCAGATGGCGGCTTTTGGGTTGGGACAACTGTGTCCGGATGGTGGTGAATGCATCCTGGACAAGGTTCGGGTCATACAGGCCGACTCATTGAGCTTGGTACAAGGAGGGTTCACTGGTGGGAGCACCACTTCTGAAATTAGCTGTGAAGCGGTTCGACATTCATGCATAGCACTGGTTGAAAGGCTCAAACCTATTAAAGAGAGTTTGGAGGCTAAGGCTGGCATAGTGGAATGGAGTGCTTTGATTGCTCAGGTAAGGATAAATATTAACCTTAATAATCTTAAGTCTATTGGTCATAAGTTAATTGCAATCAACATAGATGTGAGGAATTACAGTAGCAGTACCATGTAAAGAATTCAATACCGAAAAGCCTCGGATGATCATGGCATTTGCAGGCAAGTATGGCGAATGTAAACTTATCATCACATGCATATTGGAGTCCCGATCCAACTTTCACAAGCTATTTAAACTATGGCGCTGCCGTCAGTGAGGTACCACTTTCCCCTTATACAGATTGTGATAAAACCGATGTAAATGCAATCACCAAGCCAAACTTTCGGTGGTTGCAGCTTCAGTTTTGTTCGATGCTGACATTTGATTGGAAATTGAAAAACAAACATCGCAGGTGGAAGTTGATGTCCTGACAGGTGCAACCACAATCTTACGGAGCGACCTTATATATGACTGTGGACAAAGTCTGAACCCTGCTGTGGACTTAGGCCAGGTCAGCCACAAAACAAAAATTGCTCATGCAAACCATTGGATCAATGAAAATATGTTGGTCCTTTGAACACTGCTCATAATTCAACCTTTCTTAATTCATTCAGGTTGAAGGCGCATTTATCCAAGGAGTGGGCTTCTTCACAAATGAGGAGTGTGCGACCAACTCTGATGGCTTGGTCATCCACGATGGCACATGGACCTACAAGATCCCCACGGTTGACACCATTCCAAAGCAGTTCAATGTTGAGTTGATCAACAGCGCCCCTGAACAAAAGCGTGTCCTCTCGTCCAAAGGTTAAGTTTTTTCTTACCACTTCCAGTCGCTCCCAACATAACTGCAGACCCTTCAAGTTAATGACTACAGGAAACAATACAACTTGAGCTTATCAGCAACAGCTCCTTGCAAGGCTGACATACTGTAGATTAATCTTCTGCAGCTTCAGGGGAGCCGCCATTGCTTCTGGCATCGTCAGTGCATTGCGCGATGAGAGAAGCCATCAGGGCGGCCAGGAAGGAGTTCTCAGTATGCACCGGGCCAGCGAACTCTACCACTACATTCCAGATGGATGTGCCAGCAACAATGCCCATCGTGAAGGAGCTATGTGGTCTTGACGTCATCGAACGGTACCTGGAGCGTGTTTCTGCTGCCGACGCAACCACTGCGAAAGCGTAATCCAGCAGGCCTCAGGCTGCATCCAAAGCCCTGCCAGCAAAATGAAGTTAATCAGTGTAAAATAACATGATGTTTTAGCCTAGCTGTTGTGGCATACAGAGAAGACATCAATAGCGCAATGATTCATTAGACACGGTGAACAGTATAGCGGAAAATCAAACTAAATAAATGTCGTGTGCATCAAATATGTGGAGTGAATCATGCGATTTCGACAGATTTTGGAGAAAAATTGGAACGAAAACATTTCTCATACACGCGTACCTGTGGATGGATAGGTGGGGATCTGATCTGACCGGTTGCGTTGTTCGGGCTTGCGCCGGCGGCCGCACTGGCCGGCGCCGCAGATTCCAGCGTCCTGCTAATGCTATCTAGCTTCACCCCTGCCGCTAAGCTGGACAGTGAGAGATGAGAGTATCGTGTCGCCGGCAGCAGCCAGCCTTGGATCTCCGCCGCTCGAAGCGGTGCGGTCGGTGGTTGCTTTTTGCGCCTTTGCCTCCCCGTGCAGCCGTTGAGTTTGATGCAATATACTGTACCATAACTGTTTTTTTCTCCTATTTTTGCGAGGATATTTTTTCTACCCGTCAGCAGTTCATTAGTTGGATTAAGTATTGTGCTTATCTGTCTGGATTTTATATGTGAAGTGAGGGTTTAGTGTGCACAAATATAAAAGTAATCTCACCGATATAAAGATATGTAACTCTCATTATATATATAAAAAGATATGTAACTCTCACAGGCTCCTCACTGGTTATTGACATAGCGGGTGGTAATAAATTTTACAAACCTGGTTGATAATTGTGGGGTTTCATCCGCTAGTACCTTTTGGACTTCAGTATTTTTCTATGGAATTTATGAATTTCACAAACTTCATCAAAATCTGTCCAACCAATTTTGGTGTAAACCTTTTTTTTGGCGCTACTATTTTGGTGTAAACCTGAGCAACCAAAGCTAATATATGATACAAATTGGTGAATCTAAGCTCCAAGACTAGCCACACTGGTGTGCGCTATCCTGTCCTGGAGGACGGGGATAGCGTTTTTGCCTGCACCGGGACATGCTACCCCGTCCGGCACCATCACACACGGCGCTCTACACGTCAAATGAAGCGCGCGTACGGATCAAACACAACGGGCGGACGTGGCGCAGGGCCCGCACACCCGCGCGCCGGCCCAACCACCCGGCGTAGAGGAGGGAGCGAGGTGGCCGGCGTAGGGAGAGACGAGGGAGATAGCCGCCCGACGAGGTAGCCCGGCCCGCACCGGATCCGGCCGGAGGAGGGAGGGAGGCCGCCATGTCCGCCGGATCTTAGGGCCGGTAGCGGCGGCGGCGATGCAAGGGGAAGACGGGCCCGATGACGGCGACGCGAGGGAGAGGCGGGGAAGGCGACACGCCCGATGGTGGTGACGACGGCGGGGAGGCCAACCCGTCGATGGCGTCGACCGCGTGAGGGAGGCAAGAGGCAGGCGAGGCGCTCCCGGCGGTGTCGCTCGCGCGGGGGAGGCAGGGAAGGCAGCGCACCCGGCGGCTGTGTCGCCGGTGCGGGGAGTCGCGGCCGACGACGACGGTGGTGGTAGGGAGACGCGCAGAGGTCGGGGCGGTGAGAACAGTGCGCCGGTGGAAGGGGGAAGGGAAGAGATAAGAAGGACAAAAAAGAAAAGGAAAAGAAAAAAGGGAGGAGAGAGAAGGTGGTAGTTGATATAGAGTACGAAAATAAAGGATGATGAGTGCGGGAGAAATGAGTTTAGAGTAAAGAATCTCGATGACTAGGACAGAATATTCTCTTTATAGGATGAAAATAGAGTGTGATGAGTGCAGATAGTCTAAGGGTAGCCGTTTAACCCTCGACCCATAAAAAAGAATTATTTAACTCTCGATTCCATACGTCAGACCAACAAAATTCCATACTTCGAAAACTGATCATATGTTTAATTACCTTTCCCACCTTTTCGAACTAGTAGTAGTACCTAAACGTTTAAAACTTTTTTTAATAATCATTTTTAATCTAAAATTCTAAAAAACTGTTATAAACTAAATTTTTAAGATCTAAACGTTTTTGTCACGACATATGGAATGACGTGATTCCCGAATGAATCATGCCATATGATATAACGTGATTATGTCCACGTCGGCGTCGACCACCACGTTAGATTGTGGAGTAAAACTGAGGTTGACCCAATGATGCCAATCTATGTGGCGTGATAGGTAGTCCAATCACGCTAAACTAACCGGCGTGATGAGGACTTAAGTAATTTTCGCGCAGCACAGATGCGAAAGGAGGACAATAGAATCATGTCATTCTATTTGGCGTGATTAGTACATATATCACGTCATATGAAGTGGCGTGAGTGACTCTCTCTCTCTCTCCAAGATGTCACTTTCAGCTGATGTCAGCTGACATCATCAAGGTAATTTTCTTAAAAAGCTGTATAACCTCTACATACATCGTTCCATTTGCATTTCGTTTTCACCGTTGTATTCTACGCGACGAAACGAACAAAACTAGATCCCACTTATATATGTTTCAAAGATTTTTTTAATAACCTAAATTTCACCATATATGCGGTAGTAATTTAGGTTATGAAAAAAATATTTCGAAACATATGCAAGTGGTATCTAGATTTATTCGTTTCGTCACGTAGAACACGATGGTGAAACGAAATTCAAATCAGACAATGTATGTAGAGATTATAGTCTTTTTAAAAAGAATTACCTTAATGATATCAACCGATATCAGCTGAAAGTGACATTTTAAAGAGAAAGATTACTCAAGCCATTTCATATGGCGTGATACATATAGAGATAGCGTGATTCACTTGTTCTCTGTTCCCATCTCCGTTGTGCGAAAATTACTAAGGCCCCATCACGCCAGATTGTCCGGTATGATTGGGCTACCAATCACGCCATATAGATTGGCGTAATCGTAGTCAACCTCGAGCTACGCTAAAATCGACGTGGCGATCGACGCTGTCATGGACACAATCACGCCGTATCGGAAATCACGTCATACCATATGGCGTGATAAAAACGTTTAAATCCTGAAATTTTAGTTTGAGGCAATATTTTTTAAAATTTTAGATTGAAAATGATTATTTTTTTTAAAAAAATTCAAAGGCTTACAGGATGCAAATGATATGCATATTAGATCATCCGGAGACTTGGTGAGACCCATCAAATTGGTCGCGCTGGGGTCGTCAGCGCGTGAGGAAAATAAACTTTCTCACCGGTGAAAAAAATAAAAAATGTATGTATTTTAAAAATTTTAATATTTATAAATTTTGGTGTGTATATAGTTCATATGGTAGAAAATATATACATAAGGTTTCAAATTTAAATTCAATTTTACATAAAAAATATAAAATTAACAAATCATGAAGAAAGAGAACAAATTAAATGTTTTGTCTTTTTCTTTTGGTTTTATTCAATTTTTTTAATTTAATATCTTTTATATGAAGATGAAATTTAAGTTGAAACTTTGTGTACATGATTAAGTATATATCGATTGTAAAATTTTAATTTTTTGAAATAATATTTTAGATAGTTGTTAAATTTTCTTCCTCCCATGTGATGTCCTATCGAGGGGGAAAAAATCCATGGTTGTGTGGGACGCCTGTCTCATCATGTTCTGCCGCTCGGAATCTCGTAAAATAAACGGGCACAGCTAACATGCAAGCTCTAGTCCAGCATAGGACACAGATGATCATCGTGGCCGCGGAGGAGATGGGCTTGATGCCCGCCAGCGGTGGTGCTGGCCGTGAACGGCAAGAGATACGAAACCGTCATAAAGTAGATAAAAAACATAAATTGCAAGATGAATATATTACACCAACCTAAATTATTTATAAGAGTAAATTAAGTTAATATTTTTTCAGGATGTAATTTAAGTAAAGTGATTTATTTGAGAGAGTAATATCGTTTTCTTTTGGCTAGTAACTTATGGATTTTTGTGAGATATAGGGATTTGTTAAAAATATTACAAACTCCATCAAAATCAGCACAACCATAATATGGTACACATTCACGAAACAGACATTGTTGCTAATATACGGTGCAAATTAATGAACTTAAAGCTCCCCTCTGACTGGGATCTTTTTGAGGAAGTCAGGAGAGGAGGTCCGTACCAATTTTCATTAATAAACAAAGCAGAATAAATGCAGTTTGAAAAGAAAGTAACGCAGAGAAAAAACAGAGTTGACACACGCAGGTGCTTGAAAACACAACGCAGACGCGCGGAAGCGAACAAAGAATACACGAAACAGTACCATTTAACGAGTACAATACTGGATTTCTCAATCCTATGACGACCTCTATTTCTTCCCGGCGGCTATTAGTTGGCGACTTGGCGTTCGTCCCCGGGCTCCGGCCCCACCATACTTACTAGTAGTACGCATTTTTTGTAATTGTAAACAAAGTAAAAGCGCTGACGAGATGTGTAGTTCAATACGCTGAGAAGATGGCCAGCACATGTAGGGAAAAAAAGCAAACAATATGATTTTTAATTACTCTATAGATCAGATCAGCCGATGACTTTGAGCTCTCGATCGAGAGACCGATGAAACTGGTCGCGCGCGGCATGCATCATTGCTTTCGCAGCCAGCCCAGGCGTCGTCAGCGCGTGCCTCACCACAGCTGCAGCTCGGAAACTCGTATAAAAAGGCGGACACGGCCGCTGTCCAAGCTCTCGTCGCAGGTCATCGAGCCAGCGGAGAAGATGGGTTCGACGGCGCCGGTGGTGTTGGCCGTGAACGGCAAGCGGTACGAGGCGGCCGGCATCGACCCGTCGATGACGCTGCTCGAGTACCTGCGCACGCAGACACCAGTCAGGGGCCCTAAGCTCGGCTGCGGCGAAGGTACGTGATCTTAAGCTCACCTTTGTGCACGAAGCCTTAGATCCTGGCATTCTTTTCTTCTTATCTAGACCTTTTTTTTATGGACTTCTTATCTAGACCATGGCAAAATATAATGTTGATCTGAAGAAACCTTCCGTTAATCGGCAAGGAACCGCTGTCCATTCATCAATAGTTTCCGGTTTATTCGGTAAAAGAAAAACAGTTTCCGGTTTCATATAGAAATGTTTCAGGAAAAAAAGAGAATATTTACAGGGAAATTTGTGCACACTGCACAACGGTTTTGCCATTTCAGTTGCATTCGTTGACTTTCAGACATCTCATTTTACCACTCGTCTTATTCCAAATATTTATTTATTTGTGATAATTTAATTTATTCTCAGATGTATTTTAAATATGACTTCTTTATTTTTGTATTTGTATAAATTTTTTGAATAAGACAAGTGGTTAAATGAGATATCTAAAAGTCAACGAAAGCTTATATTTCTAAATGGAGGTGGTACCACAGCGCCGTCATTCATTCATTTTTTTGACCAGGGTCATTCATTCATTAATTCATTTCATCCCAGTTTTGCTTGGGATGTCACGATCACACTGTCAATGTCAATACACTCTTTTTTTAGTCATATGTCAATACACTCTGAGCCATAGAAAGGCACAGGAGATCCCAGTACGCAAGAACTTAGGGTGAGACACAAATATATTTGTAGCTGATTGGATTAAGAATACTCATCAACAATGACACAGTAATAACTTTTTTCCCAAACATTTTAAAATAGTGATTATTAATCTTCACAATACTGGAACAGTTATTTATTCTCCCTCCGCGCTTTCATGTAGAAAAAGAACATCTTTAACCTTTTTATTTTCTCATCTTAGTGATACACAACTTCTCTGCGTAACCAGGAAAGAATAACGCTAACTTATCTTCTACAAATTTCACGTGTCCAGGAAAGAATAACGCTAACTTCTCTTCTACAAATTTCACGTACGTTTGTGGCAGGTGGCTGTGGTGCATGTGTGGTCCTCATCTCCAAGTACGACGCGGCCACCGACGAGGTGACTGAATTTTCGGCGAGCTCCTGCCTGACGCTTCTCCACAGCGTAAACCGCTGCTCGGTGACCACCAGTGAAGGCATTGGTAACACCAAGGATGGCTACCACCCTGTGCAACAGCGCCTTGCCGGCTTCCACGCCTCGCAGTGCGGCTTCTGCACGCCGGGCATGTGCATGTCCATCTTCTCGGCGCTCGTCAAGGCCGATAAGGCAGATGTTCGCCCCGCTGCGCCTGCTGGCTTCTCCAAGCTCACCAGCTCTGAAGCCGAAAAGGCTATCGCAGGCAACCTTTGTCGCTGCACCGGCTATAGGCCAATTCTTGACACATGTAAGAGCTTTGCAGCTGATGTTGACCTAGAGGACCTGGGGCTAAACTGCTTCTGGAAGAAGGGTGACGAACCTGCAAATGTTAGCAAGCTACCGGGCTATAATAGTGGTGTTGTCTCCACCTTTCCAGAATTCCTCAAATCCGAGATCAAGGGTTCGGTGGATCGGACAAATTGTGACCCAGTGGCGATTTCTAGAGATGGCTGGTATCATCCCAAGAGCATCGAAGAGCTTCAGAGGCTATTTCATTCTAACTGGTTTGATGAAAAGTCTGCGAAGATTGTGGCTTCAAACACTGGGTCTGGAGTATATAAGGACCAAGACCTTCATGACAAGTACATTGACATCAAAGGGATCCCAGAGCTCTCTGTCATCAATCGAAGCAGCAAAGGAGTAGAGATTGGATCGGTTGTATCCATTACTAAAGCCATTGAAGTGTTGTCTGACGGAAATATGGTCTTGCAGAAGATTGCTGACTACCTTAGCAAAGTGGCTTCTCCGTTTGTTCGGAACACGGCAACCATAGGTGGCAACATAATCATGGCACAGAGACTACATTTTGCTTCAGATATTGCAACCGTACTGCTAGCTGCAGGTTCAACTATCACTATATTGGTTGGTTCTGAAAAGTTACACCTCACTTTAGAGGAGTTCTTGCAGCAGCCTCCATGTGACTCTAGGACCCTGCTCCTGAGCATATTTGTCCCAGATTGGAGTTTAGATGGAATGTTCTTTGAGACTTACCGAGCAGCCCCTCGTCCATTTGGCAATGCAGTCTCATATGTCAATTCAGCTTTCTTGGCAAGGATATCAGTGGACCATCTCATTGAGGAAATATGCTTGGCTTTTGGCGCTTATGGAGGAGGTCATGCAATCAGAGCTAGGAAGGTTGAGGATTTCCTGAGGGGTAAATCTGTAACCTCAGATATTACACTGGAAGCAATACATTTGCTTAAAGAAACCGTTTCACCATCAGAAGGCACAACTCATCCCGAGTACAGAATCAGCCTGGCTGTCAGTTTCTTATTCACCTTCATGTCCTCCCTTGCAAGCTCCTTCAATAAACAGACAAAGGTTAAACCTCCCAATGGTTCACTTATTGGGCTTCAAGAGTCTTCAGAGAAGTTCCTGAAGGTTGACAATAATGATTTGCCAATACGCTCAAGACAAGAAATGGTTTTCACTGATGAATACAAGCCAGTCGGCAAGCCGATCAAGAAAGCCGGAGCAGAGCTCCAAGCTTCTGGTATATACTCTTATTCCATTATGTGAACTGATTTAGTTGCATTTCTTTTCATTATATTAACTTCTAAAGCAACAAGCTCCATTGAGATTATCCTTCACTTTCTGAAACATCTAACAAGTAACAAGCTCCATCCTGATATAGGATGTTAGAAACTCTAATTAGCTCCTTCCTGACATACATTTTATACTATTTTAGCACAAGTAGTCGGTAGTCCTCCTCTGAAAAATGGACTGAAAAATACCCTTTCTTTTGCTAAACAGGAGAGGCTGTGTTCGTTGATGACATTCCTGCTCCCAAAGATTGCCTCTATGGAGCATTCATCTACAGCACACATCCTCATGCCCGTGTAAAGGGTGTCAACTTTAAATCATCTTTGGCTTCTCAAAAGGTCCTTGCATTTATCACTGCAAAAGACATACCGAGCGGTGGACAAAATGTTGGATCTAGCTTCATGATGCTAGGAGACGAAGCACTTTTCGCTGATCCAGTCGTTGAATTCGCAGGTCAAAACATAGGCGTAGTGGTAATGTCGTCACTTACCTCTTTGGGTATTCTTTCATATTAGTCAAGGTCAATCATGTTCATGCACATATAGAATTTCCAAAAATCAGACAAGCTTACAATGTCTTGTTGCTCATGTTCGGCAGATTGCTGAAACACAGAGGTACGCCAATATGGCCGCAAAGCAAGCTGTAGTTGAGTATAGCACAGAAAATCTGCAGCCACCAATTCTGACAATAAAAGATGCCATAAAACAAAGTAGCTACTTCCATATTCCTCCATTTTTAGCTCCCAAGCCAGCTGGCGATTTCAATCAAGGGATGTCTGAAGCTGATCATAAGATTTTATCAGCCGAGGTATACACTCATTATGGGTCTGTATCATTGAATTTCTAACAAGGCCAAACTGCCAAACAAACGCCTGATATCCTTCTTCCAATATCGTTCTTCTTTCTGCAGGTAAATCTTAAGTCTCAGTATTATTTCTATATGGAGACACAAGTAGCATTGGCTATTCCAGATGAAGATAATTGCATAACTGTCTATTCCTCAACGCAAGCACCAGAAATCGCACAAAACTTAATTGCAAGGTGCCTTGGCATTCCATTCCACAATGTTCGTGTCATAACCAGAAGAGTCGGAGGAGGCTTTGGTGGAAAGGGATTGAGAGCAGCGCATGTAAGCACTGACTTAGTATAGCTTTACTTTTCTAAACAATTAATATTTCAGTTACCAATGTTCTATTAACTGAAGTTCATGATCTGATCAGAAAAACTCTGATACAAACATGTTACTTAAAAATGACTAAGAATTTCCTCTGTGTTAGATTGCATGTGCATGTGCCAATGTGCCATAGCTGCATTCAAGCTGCGACATCCTGTTAGAATGTACCTCGATCGCAAGACAGACATGATAATAGGAGGCGGGCGACATCCCATGAAAGCAAAGTACTCCGTTGGGTTCAAGTCAAATGGCAAGATCACGGCCATGCATCTTGATCTTGGGCTAAATGCTGGAATAGCACCAGATCTGAGTCCACTGATTCCAGCTGCCATCATAGGGGCTTTAAAAAAGTATAACTGGGGCGCTCTTTCATTTGATATCAAGGTTTGCAAGACAAATACGTCATCGAAGTCAGCGATGCGGGGTCCTGGAGAAGTGCAGGGCTCTTTCATTGCAGAAGCCATAATTGAGCATGTTGCCTCCGTGCTCTCAGTGGACACAAATACCATTAGGAGGAAGAATCTTCATGACTACAAGAGCCTTGAGGCTTTCTATGGAGAAAGTGCTGGTGAACCTTCTACATACAGTCTGGTCTCAATTTTCGATAAGCTGGCCTCTTCTCCCGAGTACCACCATAGAGCTACAAGGGTCAACCACTTCAACAGGAGCAACAGGTGGAAGAAACGTGGTATTTCATGTGTGCCAATTACATATGATGTGAGGCTTCGTCCAACACCAGGCAAGGTGTCTATCATGAATGATGGTTCCATTGCTGTCGAGGTTGGAGGTGTTGAGATAGGCCAAGGGTTGTACACTAAAGTGAAGCAAATGACGGCTTTCGGGTTGGGACAACTGTGTCATGATGGTGGTGAATGCCTCCTGGACATGGTTCGGGTTATACAAGCGGACTCATTGAGCTTGATACAGGGAGGGTTCACTGGTGGGAGCACTACATCTGAAAATAGTTGTGAAGCGGTTCGACATTCATGTATAGCATTGGTTGAAAGGCTCAAACCTATTAAAGAGAGTCTGGAGGCTAAGGCTGGCACAGTGGAATGGAGTGCCTTGATTGCTCAGGTGAGGATAAACCTTACTTACTAATCTAAAGTCTATTGGTGGCGTGCTAATTACAATAAAAAAGATGTGAAGAATTACAGTAGCAGTACTGAAAAGCTTCAAATGTTCATTGCATTTGCAGGCAAGTATGGCGAACGTGAACTTAACAGACACTACCGGAATTCAGGAATTTGCCGTGTGCCAACGGCACACGGCGAAGGCCGTTTAGCACACGGCAAATTCCTTTGCCGTAGGTGACCTACGGCGAACCACTGACGGCGAAGTGGCTCGACGGCAAAGCCGGTTTTGCCGTGAGTCTTTTACCGGGCACACGGCAAAGCGTTTTGCTGTGTGTCACCACGGGTACACGGCGAAGTTTGCTTGTTTGCCGTGTGGCCATACCTAGGCACACGGTAAACATGGATTTAGAAAGAAAAAAATGGCGTGGCTATGCTGCTCCTCACGCCGTCGCCACGTCGGTCCCAGCCATAGCTCCACACGCTGCTCCCCACGCCGTCGCCGCGCTGCTCCCTCGCTGCCTGGTCGTTCTGGCGCCGCTTCCCAGCCGCGCCTCGCTGAGCCGCCGCCGTCGCGTGACCCGCCGCCACCGCCACCGCGCATGGCCCGGCGTGCGTGGCCCGCTGCCGTCGCCGCCGCGCGTGGTCCGCCGCGCGTGGCCCGCTGCGGCCGCCGCGCGTGGGCCGCCACCACCGCCGCCACGCGTGGCCCGCTGCAGCCGCTCCGCGCGTGGCCCACGCCACCGCGCGTGGCCTGCCGCGGCGTCTCGCTGAGCCGCCGTGCCGCCGCACGTGGGCCGCCACCACCGCCGTCGGGCATGGCCCGCCGCCGCGCGTGGCCCGCTGCCGCCGCTTCCGCGCGTGGCCTGCCGCGGTGTCTCGCTGAGCCACCACCGTCGAGACACGTGGGCCGCCACCACCGCCGCCGCAGCCGCGCGTGGCCTGCCGCCGCGTCTCGCTGAGCCGCCGTCCCTGCCGCACGCCACCACGCCGCATGGGCTCTCCCGCCGCGCCTCGAGCTGCCAGACCAGGAGATGGATGCATGGAAGCGGGAGAGAGAGAGAGAGGAGATAAGGTTGTGAGAGAAGGGAGAAGAGATAAGGTTGTGAGAGGGAGAGAGAGAGGAGAGGAGATAAGGCCGAGGCAAAATTTGGATTGGAAGCGCGGGTTCGGAAAAACTGTTTGCCGTGTGCCAAGAAAAACTGCACACGGCAAAATCACTCTTTGCCGTGTGCTACAGGGATTTTGCCGTGTGCCATCCTGTGACACACGACAAAGAGCATTTAATTTTTTTCTTCATATTTTTTAGGAATAAAATGTTTGAATGTTTTAAAAATTAAGATGAGGTATTATGTCTATTGTGTATAGCAAAAATTATCAAATGAAATTCTAATTTGAATGTTATTGCATCTACGATCCTAACTTCATCTTCTCTATTGTTTATGAAACTTCAACTTCTTCGGAAAGCTTCAGTTTATAAGCATCATACGTGATAAAATGGGCAAAATCACCTCAACCATTTACCACAGACTTCGTACATGGTAAGAGGATATACAGACAAATCTCATGAATTTCAGACTATGTTTGAATTTTATACCATTTAAAAACTATTTTATCCCACGATCGTTCAAATGTTTCGTGAATATGGCTTTCGAAATTTCATTTTAACTACTAGATAAGGCTTACACTTGCCTCAGTATCATAAATATCATTTTTTGAGTCATTTTATTCTATTGTTTTATGCACTTACAGTTCAAATTGGACTTATACAAAAATACTCTTTTGAATGAAATAAATTGGTTAAGTATAGTAAACGTAGTGAGAACTACACCAAATTGGAGCATAGAGAATCAAACAATATATGTGAAGAGGAGATAAAGTTTTTGAGGCGAATGCCAACTTTTTTTAATTATTTGCCGTGTGTCAAGAAGAAACACACGGCAAACACCACTCTTTGCCGTGTGCCGGTGACACACGGCAAAGAGTGGTGTTTGCCGTGTGCCAAATTTTGACACACGGCAAACCGTTGATTTACCGTGTGTCTTTCTTTTGCCGTATGTTGGATGAAAAGCTCACGGCAAAGGGTCTCTTTGCCGTGTGCCCGTCAAAAAACACACGGCAAAGAACATGGCACACGGCAAATTCTCGTTTTCCGGTAGTGAGAGCATGCATACTGGTCTCCAGATCCAACTTTCACAAGCTATTTGAACTATGGTGCTGCTATCAGTGAGGTACAAATAACAAATTTCTCCTTATCCAGATTGTTATAAAACCACCATAAAAGCTATCGGCAAGCCAAAATTTCCACAGTTACAACTTCAGTTTTGCTCAATGCTGATAATTGATTACAAAGTGAAAAATGAACATCGCAGGTGGAAGTTGATGTCCTGACAGGTGCAACCATAATCTTACGGAGTGACCTTGTATATGACTGTGGACAGAGTCTGAACCCAGCTGTGGACTTAGGCCAGGTCAATTACAAAATAAAAAATTGCTTATGCAAACCATTGGGTCGATGAAAATATGCTGGTCCTTTGAACACTATTAAAGATTCAACTTGTTCTTGATTTTTTTCAGGTTGAAGGTGCATTTATTCAAGGAGTGGGCTTCTTCACGAATGAGGAGTGTGCAACCAACTCTGATGGCTTGGTCATCCACGATGGCACATGGACCTATAAGATCCCCACCGTTGACACCATTCCAAAGCAGTTCAATGTTGAGCTGATCAACAGTGCCCCTGAGCAGAAGCGTGTCCTTTCGTCCAAAGGTAAAGTTCTATCTCCCAATTTTTTCAGTCCCTTCTAACATAACTGCAAACCCATCAACTTCATGGGTACTGAAAACAATACAGCTTGAGCTTATCAACAATAGTTGCTTGCAAGGCTGACATAGTGTGGACTTGATCTTATGCAGCCTCGGGTGAGCCCCCTCTGCTTCTTGCCTCATCGGTGCATTGCGCGATGAGAGAAGCCATTAGGGCGGCCAGGAGGGAGTTCTCAGTCTGCACTGGGCCAACAAACTCTACCACTACATTCCAGATGGATGTGCCGGCAACGATGCCCGTCGTGAAGGAGCTATGTGGCCTTGACATTGTCGAGCGGTGTTAGAGTGCGGCCCGGCTCGTCGTACCCACGAGCCCCTGCCGCCAGCCCAGGTCACATTGGGCCTACCAAACCATAGGCCCAACCGGAGCCCCAACCAAGGTCCCGGGCCACCTCAACCCAAAAGACTAGCCCGATAGGTGAGGATCCCTCCACCTTATTAGTTGGCTCCCCCATCATCAATATCCGATGTGGGACTAAACCCAACAATCTCCCCCATCACACATCGGGTGGCCCCATCTCCCCTTCACATCCGGGTGGACACCCCTCCGACATTCCGGTAACCATGTGGCTCGGGAGATCTAATCCGACAGCCCGATATCCGTGTGAGGTTTCCCGAGATGTTTCGGGTTTCCCGACCATGGCTCGATACCATTTGTTGGATTTGTGTCTAATATGTCGTCTCTTACGGTTACAACGGTGGTGCCCCCACGTATATATGAGCCCGGGAATACAAGTCCGACACAAACTCTATCCCTATCCACCTAATACGACTCAAGTCTAATTTGTAACCGACTCGTGTACACATATTCGACACAAATCCAACAAACTCCACCTTGACGAATATGCACGCCATCCCGAAGCTTGCCCATGCTCGAACCTCCGTGTACGCAGACTTGAGTCACCTCTTCCGCTGCTCACCTCGAACAGCCCGACGAGGCCACCTCGCCGCCAGGATCGAACGCTGCAACATTTGTAGCTCCATCCTTCATGACTCCACCTTTCAGCCTATAGTGATGTGTCTCCAATTTGTCTCCTATCATCACGGTCTTGCCATCCCGCATCACTCTCAAGGTCCTCCTATCCGGCACTCGCCTGATATAGCCAACCTTCTCCGTGCGGAACACCAAGCGAGATAAGATTTCTTCTAAGTTCCGGCACATGTCGCACACCCTCAAGTAGCACCTCTTGTCCATCATACATTGTCAACTTGATCTTGCCAACTCCCATAACACGATGAACCGTGTCACCTCCCAAGTGAGCAAAACCATAGTCACCCTCAATATATGAAGAGAACCACTCCTTCTTAGGTGTTGCATGAAACGAACTTGCAGAATCTAGCAACCACGCTTCTCCATCACAAGACTTCTCACTTGATAGCACAAGAACATCACCATCGCTGTCCGAGTCATCCTTCCTAGAAACCACAACATTTGCCACGTCCTTCCTCTTCGGTTCCGAACAATCCCTCCTCACATGTCCCCATTCCTTACACTTGTAGCACTCGTGGCCCCTTCTTCTTCTTCTTGTCGGTCTCCCTCACTCGATCACTCTTGACCACCAAAGCATCACCAGTGGAACCACTATCACCAGCATTGTTGATCTTGATCCTCCGATCACGAGAAAGTAACGCCGTCGTGATATCCGCCACCTTTACTTCAGTTTTGCCATACGTCAATGTTGTAACCAAATGCTCATAAGAACTCGGCAAGGAACACGGAAGAATAATAGCCTTGTCTTCATCATCAAGCTTCACGTCCACCTTCACAAGGTCAGCCACAACTTGATTAAAAACATTGATGTGCTCGAGCAAGATCTGCTCCCTCCTCGCATCTTTAGCCCATATAACTTTTGCTTCGGATACAACTTCCGAGTCGAGTTTTGGACATGAACTGATTATCCAACTTATCCCAAATTACTTTTGGTGACGTCTCATCCATGACATGGTACATGATCTGGTCGGAGAGACACAACTCGATGGTTGCTGCCGCTTGTGTCCGTATCTCCTCCCACTTCTCATCATCCACCTTGATCGGCTTTTTCTCACTCGGAGCCTTCGGGATCCCTTGCTACGCTAGCAAGTCCTTGACTCTTGTTTGCCAAAGCCCGTAATTGCCGGTCCCGTCAAACTTCGTCACCTCGAATTTAGACGACATCGACGTCATCCGCTCGTTGCCACGGACCGTCGAAACAACCACCGCACTTGCACACCGCTCGCCGAAGTCCGCGTACCTCCTGCACGCCCGCGAGCACAAGCACGATCAGCACGCCGCCGCGTACTCCCGCGTCGCGCCTCGACACGCCCGATAACCATGTGGCCCGGAGATCTAATCCGACGGCCCGATATCCGTGTGATGTCCCCTAGATTGTTTCGGGTTTCCCGATGACCATGGCTCGATACCACTTGTTAGAGTGCGGCCCGGCTCATCGTACCCACGAGCCCTTACCGCCAGCCCAGAGTCACATTGGGCCTACCAAACCATAGGCCCAACCGGAGCCTCAACTAAGGTCCCGAGCCACTTCAACCCAAAAGACTAGTCCGATAGGTGAGGATCCCTCCACCTTATTAGTTGGCTCCCCCATCATCAATATCCGATGTGGGACTAAACCTAGAGAGTGTGTCTGCGGCTGGCACAATCACTGCAAAAGCATAATCCAACACCCTGCCAGCAAAATGAATTTGGTGTGCTATACAGAGAAGATAGCAATGGCGCAAGGGTCTTGCGCATTAGGTGTGGTGAACAGTATAGCAGAAAATCAAACTAAATAAATGTCGTGTGTGCGTCAAATATGTGGAGGAAATCATGCGATTTAGACAATTTCTTGGAGCAATTTTAGAATGGAAACATTCCTCACAGGAGCGTACCTGCGGATAGATAGGTGGGGATCCGATCTGACCAGTTAGGTTGTTCGAAGAGATATTTGTGATTATGCCCACCGTGAGAGTGGGGCTCATGCCCGCGCCGGCGGCCACTGGCACTGCAGATTCCACCTCCATGCTGATTCTATCTGGGTTCATCCCTGCCGCTGTGCTAGGCAGTGAGAGATGAGAGTATTATGCCGCCAGCAGCAGCCAGCCTCTGGTCTCCTCTCCGGCGCCGGACGCGGTGCAGTGGGTGGCCAGTGGGTCATTGCTTTTTGCTCCTTTGGCCTCCCCGAGCCCCTGTCCGGCCATCCCGTTCAGTTTGATCCAACGAACGATAAACACGAATATTTTTTTCTATTTTTTGTGAGGATTTTTTTCTACATAACTCAGCAGCTGATTAGTAAGATTAAAGTAATGTGCTTGTCTGCCCAAGCTTTATATGTGATGTTGAGGGTTTAGTGTGCACAAATATGAAAGTAATCTCACGAATATAGTGATATAACTCTCACAAGTGATGATTCCGCGCACTCACTGGTTATTCTCATAGCAGGTTGTAATAAATTTTACAAACCTGATCGATGATTATGGGTTTTTCATGGGCCAGTAACTTCTATATTTTGGTAAAAAATTTAACTTCTATATTTTGGTACAAATTTATAGAATTTCACAAACTTCATCAAAATCTGTCCAATCAATTTTGTTGCAAACCTGAGCAACCGATCTTTTTGCCAATATATGATGCAAACTGGTGAATCTAAGGGTAACCATTTGACCCTCAACTCCATACGTCAAACCAACAAAATCTCATACTTCATAAACTGATTATATGTTTAATTACTTTTTCCGGCTTTCCCTCTCCATAACCTGACAAGCAACCAGTACGCAATCTTTGAAAAAACTAGTAGTAGATGCAATCATTCAAATGATATGCATGTTACATCATCTGAAGACTTGATGAGACCCATCAAATTGGTCTCGCAGCCAGGCGGTCAGGCCATGCTAGCCGTCGTCAGCGCGTGCCTCATCACCATCTGCCGCTCGGAATCTCGTATAAAAATAAACACACGGCACAGGACACAGAAGGTGGTCATCGAAGCCGCAGAGGAGATGGGCTCGACGCCGGCAGCGGTGGTGCTGGCCGTGAACGGTAAGAGATACGAGGCCGCCGGCGTCGAGCCGTCGATGACCCTGCTCGAGTTCCTGCGCACTCAGACCCCAGTCAGGGGACCCAAGCTCGGCTGCGGCGAAGGTACTTTCACCCTGAGGTCCCTGATTGCCTCATCTTGTGTATGCATGCTTCAGTTTCCTGTCATTTTGTTTTCCTAGCTACACCTTGGCAGAATATAATCTTGATTTACAGAGCAAAACTGCTGTTTTTCCATAGCCAAGGAATTGCTGTCCATGCACGAATACTATGTGTAGGGAAAAAAATTCTAAAACTTAACTGAAAATTTGCGTACAGGTGCACAGAGGTTTTGCCGTTTCCAGCCTTTTCCACTCCACCTCTTTGGGCCTCATTTGGAATGCAGGAATTGAAAAACATAGAAATAGGAAAAGCATAGGAATTGAGTTTGTCATCCATTGCAATCCTACAGGAATTGAAAACACAGAAAAAATTCCTAGCGTTTGGTTGCAACACAGGAAAAATACAGGAAATTGAAGAGAGAGATAGACTCATAGGAATTTTACAAGAGGTTGGACCTCTTATTAATTTTCCTCCAAAACTTGCATGGAGGAAACCATTCCATAGGAATTTTGAAGGATTTGATAGGATTCAATCCTGCGTTTCAAAGGCTCTCACGGAAAAATTTCCTGTAGGAATTGAATCCTACAAAAATCCTATGTTTTTCCTCCATTCCGAAAGAGGCCTTGATGTCCTGTTTTCCATGAGATGTCACGATCACATGGCCATGTCAAAATCAAACTGTCAAAGGCACTTGAGCTATAGGAAGACATGTCAGGAGATCCCAGTACACACAAAAAAAACGGCTAGAATTTAGTTTGTGTCGGGAAAACTAATCAACGTGTTTTCTTTACAAGTGTTACAAACAATTTGCTCTCATCAAAGAGACCATGAAGAAGAAAATTAAGGCCTTGATTATGGTCTTAGAAAGAACCATGTTTATAGCTAATTCATGGTCATTATTGCATTTCAAGACAACGGTTTTCCTAGGTTTAATGCCTCATTGTCTCTTTTCACCAAGAGATCAATAGAATACACTTTTCACCACTATTCCATTGTCTCTTTTCTACAGCTCCTACACCCTGAGCAAGAGACAAGAGTAAGATGGTCCGTTATGCTGCTAGTTCTTTCTGTGCTCGCCATCTTCGTCGCATTATGCATCAGCAGCTAGACACACTCCTTCAGGCATCAGTTCGCCGTCCTAGACATGGTTGGGGCCATCGTGCAATGGGGCTTGGAACTCTACGGCCAACTGTGCTGTCCTCATGGCATCTTCCTTGACAGCAAAAGTTGCCAAAGTGAGGAGACCATGGGCGACGACTAGCATAGCCAGCACGATGGCCCCAACCATGTCTAGGACGGCGAACCGGTGACAAAAGGAGTGTGTCTAGCTGCTGGTGCATAATGCGACGAAGATGGCGAGGACAGAAAGAACTAGCAGCATAACGGGCCATCTTACCCTTGTCTCTTGTTGTAGGAGCTGCTGATAACGTATTGGAATTGTAGAAAAGAGACATATTTCCATTGTCTCTTTTCTACAATTCCAATAACAAGCATCTTGAAAATTAAACCAACGCAACAGTTATTTTCCCTCTCTGCACTTTCATGGAAAAAAAGCATCTTCTGAGATTTAGTTATCTCATTATAGTGATACACACCTCTGAGTCCGAAGGAACAAGGCTTACTGTTGCACAATTTTATGTTCCACTGGCAGGTGGTTGTGGCGCATGCGTTGTCCTCATCTCTAAGTACCATCCGGCCAACGACAAGGTGACCGAGTTCTCTGCGAGCTCCTGCTTGACGCTTCTCCACAGCGTGAACCGCTGCTCAGTGACCACCAGTGAGGGCATCGGCAACATCAGGGATGGCTATCACCCCGTGCAACAGCGCCTCGCCGGCTTCCACGCCTCACAGTGCGGCTTCTGCACACCGGGCATGTGCATGTCCATCTTCTCCGCACTCGTCAATGCGGACAAGGAGCTCGGTCGCCCCGTTGCGCCCACGGGATTCTCCAAGCTCACAGCCTCCGAAGCCGAGAAGGCCGTCTCAGGCAACTTGTGCCGGTGCACCGGTTACAGGCCAATCGTTGATGCCTGCAAGAGCTTTGCAGCCGATGTTGACATCGAGGACCTCGGCTTGAATTGCTTCTGGAAGAAGGGCAACGAGCCTGCGGATGTCAGCAAACTGCCAACCTACAACAGCGGCGCTATCTGCACCTTCCCGGACTTCCTCAAATCCGAGATCAAGTCCTCAGTGGAGCGAGCAAATGGTGCTCTAATGGTGGTCTCTGAAGATGGCTGGTACCATCCCAAGAGCATCCAAGAGCTTCACAGGCTGTTTGATTCTAACTGGTTTGTTGAATATTCTGTGAAGGTTGTGGCTTCAAACACTGGGTCTGGAGTGTACAAGAACTCAGACCTCTACGACAAGTACATTGACATTAAGGGGATACCAGAGCTTTCTGTCATCAATAAAACGAGTAAGGGAGTTGAGTTCGGATCAGTTGTGTCCATATCCAAAGCTATCGAGGTGTTAGCTGATGGAAATATGATATTCATAAAGATTGCTGATCACCTGAGTAAGGTAGCTTCTCCATTCCTTCGGAACACAGCAACCATAGGTGGCAACATAATAATGGCACAGAGACTGCAATTTGCATCAGATATTGCTACTGTACTACTCGCTGTAGGTTCAACGATCACCATCCAGGTAGCTTCCAAAAGGTTGTGCCTCACCTTGGAGGAGTTCTTGCAGCAGCCTCCATGTGATTCCAAGACCCTGCTGCTGAGCATATTTATACCAGATTGGGGTTCAGATGGCATCACCTTTGAGACTTTCCGAGCAGCACCCCGTCCATTTGGCAATGCTGTCTCATATGTTAATTCTGCCTTCTTGGCAAGGATATCAGTGGATGTGGCATCTGGGGACCATCTCATTCAGGATATATGTCTGGCCTTTGGAGCTTATGGAGTAGATCATGCCATAAGAGCTAGGAACGTCGAGGATTTGCTGAAGGGGAGATCTCTGAGTTCGCCTGTCATACTTGAAGCAGCCCGGTCACTTAAAGATACTATTTCACCATCAGAAGGCACCCCACATCCTGAATATAGAATTAGTTTGGCAGTCGGTTTCTTATTCAGCTTCCTATCTTTCCTAGGAAACAACTCAAACATACATGCAAAGGTTGATATTCCTAATGAAACAGCAAATGGAAGCACTGAATACTCACCGGAGGGACATCTTCAGGTTGACAGTAATGATTTGCCACTTCGCTCAAGACAAGAAATTGTTTTCACTAATGAATACAATCCAGTTGGCAAGCCGATCAAGAAAGCTGGGGCAGAACTCCAAGCTTCTGGTATGTACTGTTATTCCATAGTTCTTCCAGTATCTACTTCTGAACATGTTTATTGGATCCTTTTTTGTACAATCCAAAAAATCATTGCCTAATGATCCTTCACTTCGTTTAAAAATTTTATTCAATGCTTAAACACCTGACAAGCTCCCTCCTGACATACATTTCTCCAGCATTTTGGTTCCTATAACCAGTAGTCACTCCCCTGAAAAATGCACTCAAAAAGACCCATTTTTTCTCACACAGGAGAGGCTGTCTTTATTGATGACATTCCTGCTCCCAAGGATTGCCTCTATGGAGCATTCATCTATAGCACACAACCGCATGCCCGTGTAAAGGGTATCAACTTTAAATCATCTTTGGCTTCTCATAAGATAATCACAGTTATCACCGCAAATGATATTCCGAGTGGTGGGCAAAATGTTGGATCTGGCTACCTGATGCTAGGAGACGAAGCACTTTTCGCTGATACAGTTGTTGAATATGCAGGTCAAAACATCCGTGTAGTGGTAATGTTTCCAACCTCTTTGGATGTTCTTTCACATTACTCATGACCAATTAAAATTATTTATAGCTACAATTTCAAAACTTGCAATGCCATGTTGCTTTGCTATCACACAGATTGCTGAAACACAGAGGTATGCCAATATGGCTGCAAAGCAAGCTGTTATTGAGTATAGCACGGAAAATATGCAGCCACCAATTCTGACAATAGAAGATGCCATACAACAAAAAAGCTACTTCCAAATTCCTCTGTTTGCAGCCCCTACACCAGCTGGAGATTTCAACCAAGGGATGTCTGAAGCTGATCATAAGATTTTATCAGCCGAGGTACACACTTTATTACAGATCTAGGTTCTTCGGTTTCTAATAAGGCCAAACGGCCAAACACATACCCAATATTTGCTTTTCCTCTGCAGGTAAAACTTGAATCCCAGTACTATTTTTATATGGAGACACAAGTGGCGTTGGCTATCCCGGATGAAGATAACTGCATAACTGTCTACTCCTCGACACAAGCACCAGAATTCACACAAAATTTGATTGCAAGGTGCCTTGGCATTCCATTCCATAATGTCCGTGTCATCACCAGGAGAGTCGGAGGAGGCTTTGGTGGAAAGATAATGAAAGCATCACACGTTAGTACTGACTAACCATATATTTGCTTTGCTAATATTTCCATTTTCAATTACCATAGTACGGCAAACTGAAGTTCATTGTCTGACCAGTTTTTTTTGTCAAAATACAAATGAGTCAAATGACTAGGAATTACCCCTTTGACAGGTTGCATGTGCATGTGCCGTAGCTGCATTCAAGCTGCGGCGTCCTGTCAGGATGTGCCTCGATCGCAAGACGGACATGATAATAACAGGCGGGCGGCATCCTATGAAAGCAAAGTACTCTGTTGGGTTCAAGTCAGATGGCAAGATCACGGCCGTGCACCTCAATCTTGTGCTAAAAGCTGGAATAGCAGCGGATCTGAGTCCATTGTTGCCAGCTACTACGATAGGGGCTTTCAATAAGTATAATTGGGGCTCTCTTTCATTTGATATCAAGGTTTGCAAGACAAATATGTCACCAAAGTCAATGATGCGAAGTCCTGGAGAAGTGCAGGGCTCTTTCATTGCAGAAGCCATAATTGAGCATATTGCTTCCGTGCTCTCAGTTGACACAAATACCATTAGGAGAAAGAACCTTCATGACTTAAAGAGCCTTGCATTTTTCTATGGAGAAAGTGCAGGTGAAGCTTCTACATACAGTCTTGTCTCAATTTTTGATAAGCTAGCCTCGTCTCCTGATTATCAACATAGAGCTGCAATGGTCGAGCATTTTAACAGCAACAACAGGTGGAAGAAACGCGGCCTTTCTTGTGTACCAATCACATATGAGGTGAGGCTTCGGCCGACACCAGGCAAGGTGTCTATCATGAATGATGGTTCTATTGCCGTTGAGGTTGGAGGAATTGAGATAGGACAAGGGCTTTATACTAAAGTGAAGCAGATGACGGCCTTCGGGTTGGGACAGCTTTGTCTTGATGGTGGTGAATGCCTCCTGGACAAGGTTCGGGTTATACAGTCAGACTCATTAAGCTTGATCCAGGGAGGGTTCACTGGTGGGAGCACAACTTCTGAAACTAGCTGTGAAGCAGTTCGCCATTCATGTGCTGTGCTTGTCGAAAGGCTCAAGCCTATTAAAGAGAGCCTGGAGGCTAAGGATGGAACAGTGGAATGGAGTGCTTTGATAGCTCAGGTAAGGATAAACCGTATGAATCTAACTTTGCATCTTAATTGTGTTGGTGACATGTGAAATATCATAGAAAATGATACCAGAAATTAGAAAAATAGAATAACACATGAAGAACTCATTACCTAAAAGGCTAAAAACTTCAATTGTTCATGAAATATGCAGGCAAGTATGGCGAATGTGAACTTATCAGAGCATGCATACTGGTCTCCTGATCCAACCTTCACAAGCTACTTGAACTATGGTGCTGCTGTCAGTGAGGTATCCCTGATCCAGAGTTCCAGACTGCAACAAAACAACCATAAATGCAATCATCAAGCCAAACTTTTGGTGGCTGCAGCTTCAATTCTGCTCAATGCTGACATTTATTGGAAATTGGAAAATGAACATTGCAGGTGGAAGTTGATGTCCTGACAGGTGCAACTACAATCTTACGGAGCGACCTTGCATATGATTGTGGACAGAGTTTGAACCCTGCTGTGGACTTAGGCCAGGTCCGTTACAAAGTAAAAATAGCTGTTGCAAATTGTTGGATCAACAATGAAATGTGTTGCGGCTTTCAACACAGTTATTCAACCAGTTTTGTATTCACTCAGGTGGAAGGTGCATTTGTCCAAGGAGTGGGCTTCTTCATAAATGAGGAGTGCGTGACCAACTCAGATGGCTTGGTCATCCATGATGGTACATGGACATACAAGATCCCCACGGTTGATACCATCCCAAAGCAGTTCAATGTCGAGCTGATCAATAGTGCTCGTGACCAGAAGCGTGTTCTGTCGTCCAAAGGTAAAGATTTTCTCACAATTTTCCCACAGCCTTCCAACATAATTGCATACATGCCAACTTCTTGAGTGCTAAAAATAATGAAACTTGAGCTCATCAACAGTAACTGCTTACAATGCTGATATACTGTGTGGAACTGTGGACTGAATCTTATGCAGCCTCGGGCGAGCCTCCATTGCTTCTGGCGTCCTCGGTGCACTGCGCAATGAGAGAAGCCATCAGGGCGGCCAGGAAGGCGTTCTCAGTCTGCACCGGGCCAGAGAACTCCGCCACTACATTCCAGATGGACGTGCCAGCTACCATGCCTATCGTCAAGGAGCTTTGCGGCCTGGATGTCGTCGAGAGGTACCTCGAGAGCGTGTCAGCTGCCGGTCCAAACACCGTGAATGCATAGATCGTGGAGCATCTTGGCCGTGCTGGAGGTTGATATCCACACTGTAAAGAAAAATCGAGTATTCAGTATGAGCATCAATGTTTGTTGCTCTGAGATAGCGGTGGCGAGTTGGGAAGTTGAGTACAATTGATTGGAAGGAAGTTAAATTATAGGATGGGCTGTTGAGCTAAGTGTTGGATAGGACAAAAAATATGAAGCAAATCATGTGTTTTTGGACCGTTTTTCGAGTAATTTCGCAATGAATCTTGCGTACCTCCTCTGCCTAGGTCGATGGGGATCAGGTTGAAGTAATTTCGCAATGAATCTTGCGTACCTCCTCTGCCTAGGTCGATGGGGATCAGGTTGAACCAGTGCGCCGCCAATGACGGCTGCGGCCCGCCCCTGACTCGCGCGCTGCTGTGCCGGCTAGCAAGTGCGGCGACTGCGACCCCCTGATCCCGATGGAGGTGGCGGCGGTGGGGGAGATGGATCATCTCTTCTTAGATTCGTTCGAGTCGCACAGGCGCCAGCTGCCCGTGCCGTATTGCGGTTCCGCCGGTGGCGCCGTGGCGGTCCCAGCGGTCTCTCTCTCACACACACACACTACCTGGCTTGAAGTTTGTCTTTTCCTAAGACGAATTTATAGGATTATTATTTGTTTTCAATTTAATTCTATTGGTTCTAATACAAGTAGTCGGGTACCAATGATGAATGAACAATGGCAGACTTGCCTAGACGCATGATTAAAAGCGATAAAACTGCCGCGGCTGGATAGCCGGCAAAAGCTTCTCCTGTTGTTGCACAACCGGGAACTCATGTGCCAGCCAGCCCCCTTGAACCTGACGCACCATACTTTCTCCGGCTCGCTCGCTCTTTTGCGCTGGCCCTTCCGCATGATGCCATATTTGTCATCGTGTCCTGCCGAGTATTGGTTGAAAGTGCGGCTTACAAAAGTATAGTAGCTGACAAGATGTTGATCAGCATGTCTCTGAACAATTATATATGGTCAGATTGCATCGCCGCTATCGCAGCCGCCGTTGTCACTATCTCACGGCCCGGCTGCAGTAGGAGTATTAATTAAGATAACAACAGACAGCGGCTGCACTAGGTGGATGTCACTGAAGCTGCCGACGGAGATGGGGAAGACGACGACGGTGGTCCTGGCCGTGAACGGCGCGCGGTACGAGGCCACCGTCGTCGAACCGTCGACGACGCTGCTCGAGTTCCTTCGCACGCAGACGCCCGTCAGGGGACCCAAGCTCGGCTGCGGTGAAGGTACGTGAGCGAGCAAGCTTCCATGTGGTCGCTACTTCCTGTGTATGCAAAAGCTTCAGTTTAGCTTTATTTTCTTCGAGGTCATCGGTATGATTAGCAAATGAACAAAACAAAATGCCAAGCGAATACACAAATCTGACTTCCACGTGTTCTGTGTTGTATAGATTTCCAAGTAATTTTTATGTAAACGCAGAAACGTCAGGATACATGTAGCTTCCTATTCAAAGTGATTCATACTCAAGAAAGAACTCAAAAGGGTCAACCCCAATACCTCATCCAGGCAAAAGAATTACAATTTCGCGGTACTTTTGTTGTGGCAGGTGGCTGCGGTGCATGCGTAGTCCTCATCGCCAAGTACGACCCGGCCACCGACGAGGTGATCGAGTTCTCCGCGAGTTCCTGCCTGACACTGCTCCGCAGTGTCGACCGCTGCTCCGTGACCACCAGCGAGGGCATCGGCAACATCAAGGATGGCTACCACCCCGTGCAGCAGCGCCTCGCCGGATTCCACGCCTCGCAGTGCGGCTTCTGCACGCCTGGTATGTGCATGTCCATCTTCTCCGCGCTCATCAAGGCAGAGAAGGAAGCTGGCCGCCCTTCTCCGCCCGCTGGCTTTTCCAAGCTCACCGCCTCCGAATCTGAGAAGGCCGTCTCCGGCAATTTGTGCCGGTGCACCGGTTACAGGCCCATAGTGGATGCTTGCAAGAGTTTCGCGGCCGACGTTGACCTCGAAGACCTGGGCCTCAACTGCTTCTGGAAGAAGGGTGACAATCCTGCGGACGTCAGCAAACTGCCGGCATACAGCAGTGCTGCCATCTGCACCTTTCCAGACTTCCTGAAATCCGAGATCAAGTCCTCAGTGGAGCAGGCAAACGGTGCTCCAGTGGTGGTCTCTGACGACGATGGCTGGTACCATCCCAAGAGCATTCAAGAACTTCACAGGCTATTTGGTTCTAACTGGTTTGATGAAAATTCTGTGAAGATTGTGGCTTCAAACACTGGATCTGGAGTGTACAAGGATCCAGACCTCTATGACAAGTACATTGATATCAAGGGGATTCCAGAGCTTTCAGTCATCAACAGAACCAGCAAAGGGATTGAGATTGGGTCAGTAGTGTCCATCTCTAAGGCCATTGAAGTGTTTTCTGATGGAAACGTGGTCTTCAAAAAGATTGCTGATCACCTCAGCAAGGTGGCCTCACCGTTCATTCGGAACACTGCGACCATAGGTGGCAATATAATCATGGCACAGAGACTGGGCTTTGAATCGGATGTTGCAACTGTCCTACTAGCGGCAGGTTCAACTATTACTATTCAGATGGCTTCCAAAAGGCTGAACCTCACTTTGGGGGAGTTCTTGGAGCAACCTCCTTGTGATTCTAGAACCCTGCTGATGAGCATATTTGTCCCAGATTCGGGTTCAGATGGCATCAACTTTCAGACTTACCGAGCAGCCCCACGTCCATTTGGCAATGCAGTCTCATATGTCAATTCTGCTTTCTTGGCAAGGACATCAGGCAACCATCACATTGATGAAATATGTTTAGCCTTTGGTGCTTATGGAGTTGATCATGCAACCAGAGCTAGAGAGGTTGAGGATTTCCTGAAGGGAAAATCTGTGAGCTTGCCTATTGTACTCGAGGCAGTCCGGTTGCTTAAAGATACTTTTTCACCCTCAGAAGGCACACCACATCGACAGTACAGGATTAGCTTAGCTGTCAGCTTCTTGTTCAGCTTCCTGTCTTCCTTTGTCAACAGCACAAGTGCCCCTGAAAAGGTTGATGTTCCAAATGGGTCAGATATAACTATGAATTGTAGTACTGAGTACTCACTACAGAAGCATCTTAAGGCAGACAACAATGATTTGCCAATACAGTCAAGACAAGAAATGGTTTTCACTGATGAACACAAGCCAGTCGGCAAACCGATCAAGAAAGCCGGGGCAGAGCTCCAAGCATCTGGTATATATTTTTATGAACTGATTCGGCTACTTACATTTACATGTCTGAACCTCCGATATCTTCATCATAACCTTCTTCCTTCTGCAGATGCTAGATAAACAGTAATTTCATGATCATATTGTTCCTTTTTCATACAACAGCTTGGTCTATGAATATTTGTTCTCACATTTTTCTTCATTGTAGTATGCTGTTTTGTTTTACTTACACAGGAGAGGCTGTCTTCGTCGATGATATTCCTTCCCCGAAAGATTGCCTATATGGAGCATTTGTCTACAGCACACACCCGCATGCTCATGTAAAGAGTATCAACTTCAAACCATCTTTGGCTTCGAAAAAGATCATTACAGTTATCACCGCAAAGGATATTCCCATCGGTGGAGAAAATGTTGGATCAAGCTTCTCGTTATTAGGAGGAGAAGCTCTTTTTGCTGACCCAGTTGCTGAATTTGCTGGTCAAAATATTGGTATTGTGGTAATGATTCTTGCATGTTCTATCAGATTACACAAAATACATACCGAAAGTTTAAAGAGATTATGTGTTGTATTGTTCTTCTATCACTTAGATTGCTGAAACTCAGAAGTACGCTTATATGGCAGCAAAGCAAGCTGTCATTGAGTATACTACGGAAAATCTCCTGCCACCAATTCTGACAATAGAAGATGCCATCAAACATAACAGCTACTTTCAAATTCTCCCATTTTTAGCGCCTAAACTGGTGGGTGATTACAACGAAGGGATGTCTGAAGCTGACCATAAGATTTTATCAGCAGAGGTACATCTTTATGTTCTAGACTAGAGGATGTATACTCTTTTTTGAAAGGATATACCCCAAGGGAGACCCCTGAGGTGCAGGTGCGGCACCCAGGGATCGAACCCTGGGTGGGAGCACTCCAGTCAGTGGCCTTTGCCACTGCACTGTGAGCCCCTTCGCTAGAGGATGTATACTCAAATGAGGCCAAACACCCACACCTTGTAATTTTCTTCTGCAGGTAAAACTTGAGTCCCAATATTATTTCTACATGGAGACGCAAGCGGCACTAGCTATTCCTGATGAAGATAACTGCATAACCATCTATTCCTCAACACAATTACCTGAGCTGGCACAAAATGTGATTGCAAGGTGCCTCGGAATTCCATTTCACAATGTCCGAGTAATCACTAGAAGAGTTGGAGGTGGCTTTGGTGGCAAAGGAATGAAATCCACACATGTAAGTCCTAAATACTTTCATTTGCTAAGCATTTTCCATTTTCAACTACAAATGTACAGTCATCTATAGTTCATGACGTGGCGTGAAAACTGTTTAAGGTGCAAATGCGTTAGAGATGATCGATAATCTACTTCTACTCTCTGTCAGGTTGCATGTGCCTGTGCCGTTGCTGCATTCAAGCTGCGACGTCCTGTTAGGATGTACCTAGACCGCAAGACGGACATGATTATGGCAGGCGGGCGGCATCCTATGAAGGCAAAATACTCCGTTGGGTTCAAATCAGATGGCAAGATAACGGCCCTACACCTTGATCTTGGGATCAATGCTGGAATATCACCGGATCTGAGTCAGATGTTGCCCCCAGCTATCATAGGTGCTTTAAAAAAGTACAACTGGGGGGCTCTTGCTTTTGACATCAAGATCTGCAATACAAATGTCTCATCAAAGTCAGCGATGCGAGGCCCTGGAGATGTTCAGGGCTCTTTCATTGCAGAAGCCATCATTGAGCATGTTGCATCCGCACTTTCAGTAGACACTAATACCATTAGGAGAAAGAACCTTCATGACTTTGAAAGTTTAGCAGTTTTCTACGGAGAAAGTGCAGGTGAAGCTTCAACATACAGTCTAGTCCCAATTTTCGACAAGCTGGCCTTGTCTCCTGAGTACAAGCACAGAGCTGCAATGGTTGAGCACTTCAACAGCAGCAGCAGGTGGAAGAAACGTGGCATTTCTTGTGTACCAATCACATATGAGGTAAAGCTTCGTCCAACACCAGGCAAGGTGTCTATCATGAACGATGGTTCAATCGCTGTAGAGGTTGGAGGGGTTGAGCTAGGTCAAGGACTGTGGACTAAAGTGAAGCAGATGGTGGCATTTGGGTTAGGACAGCTATGTCCTGACAGCAGCGAATGTCTCCTGGACAAGGTGCGGGTTATCCAGAACGACACATTGAGCATGATCCAGGGAGGATTCACAGGTGGAAGCACTACTTCTGAAAATAGCTGTGAAGCGGTTCGACAGTCGTGTGGTGTGCTTGTAGAAAGGCTAATACCTATAAAGGAAAGTCTGGAGGCTAAGGCTGGCACTGTGGAATGGAATGCTTTGATAGCTCAGGTCAAGTGAACATAAGCATTATGAATTCTGAGTTTTTAACACTGTTGGTAACATGCCAATTACTGGTACAGAGATATTTGCAAAGAATAACAATAGCAGTAACAAGTTTTCATGAGAAACTTAGTATCTGATAGCTTCGTGTGTTCATGACATTTTCTCGTTACTAACCTGTAGGCAAGTATGGCAAGTGTAAACTTATCAGCGCACGCAGACTGGTCACCTGATCCAACTTTCACAAGCTACTTGAACTATGGAGCTGCCATCAGTGAGGTATCCCTGATCCAAATTGCAATAAGAACACTACAAATGCAATAACAAAGTGAAGTGCTGGTAGCTACAGTTTCAGCTCTTATAAATGCCGTCATGTGATTGGAAATTTGCAAATGAACATCACAGGTGGAAGTTGATGTCCAGACAGGAGCAACCACAATACTACGGAGTGACCTCGTGTACGACTGCGGGCAGAGCCTGAACCCTGCTGTGGACTTGGGCCAGGTTATCCTCAAAACAAAAATTCCTCGTGCAGACCATTGAAGGATTGTTGTATCCTAAATAGTGTTATTAATTCATCCAGGTTGAAGGTGCATTCATCCAAGGAGTTGGGTTCTTCACGAACGAGGAGTATGCAACGAACTCCGATGGTATGGTCGTCCACGATGGCACCTGGACGTATAAGATCCCCACAGTCGACACCATCCCCAAGCAGTTCAATGTCGAGTTTATCAACAGCGCCCGTGATAAGCGACGTGTCCTCTCTTCAAAAGGTGAACCTCATCCCAAAATCCCATAATGTTTCACCACTTTAAGCATTCTTGAAGTCGTTGGATAAATCAGTGACAGCCGAAAAATATCAACTGAGCTCATCAACAAGGGCTGCCTGCAACTTTGACATTGTGGACTGGATCTTTGTTTGCAGCATCGGGAGAACCACCATTGCTTCTGGCGTCCTCAGTTCACTGCGCAATGAGAGAAGCCATCAGGGCAGCCAGGATGGAGTTCTCGGTCTGTACAGGGCCAGCGAACTCTGCCACTATGTTCCAGATGGATGTCCCAGCAACAATGCCCGTCGTCAAGGAGCTATGTGGCCTTGACATCGTCGAGAGGTACCTCGAGAGCGTGTGCACTGCCGGCCCAGACACTGCAAAAACATAGTTACATAGATCCTGCTGACTGCAAGTGGAAGTGTATTGCCAATGCAGGAACTTACAACCACTGTAAGGAAAAATCGCGTGTTCAGTCTGGGGGTCAGCGTGTGTTTGTTCCGATGTACACTAAAGGGAAATTCAAACTAAAGTGTTGGGAAGGATAATTCACATCTGTATGGTGAAAAACTGAACAATCATGTGGTTTGGACTGGTTTGAGGTAATTTCGCTGTGATTCATTCATATGAAGTGAGAAAATTTAACCAGTGCGGTGAGTACGGTTGAACTTGTATACCTGACTGGGTCGATGGGGATTGGATTGAACCGAGAGCCAGTGCGGCGCAGCCGGTCGCCTGCTTTGTTTGTACTTCGTTGCCGACCGCCGGCCGCAAATGAGAGCTTCCTCCTCCAGCGCGCCGTTAGTTGGTCTTGTGTCGGTTGGCTAGTGCCGCGACCGCGACGCCGCCGTGCCCGACGGATCCGATACCGGCGGCGCAGCGTGGGGAGACGGGTCGTCCCTGCTTGGAACGGCCGGACCTCGCACCCCTTCCCCGCTTCCCGGGCCGCAAAGCCACGATGCTATTCGGGTTTTCTTTTCGCCCCCGCCGACGACGCATTCCGCGGCCGCCGCCGCCGCCACCCTCGAGTTGCCGGCGTGTGGGCAGTCTGAAGTCTATACGGTCATTTGTATTTTTTTTACCTGAATTATTTTTTATTGTTTCAGACCTTATTTTATGTTTTTTTTTACTCTACAGTTTTCTGTTCTCTGGCTCTCCTGTTTCTCATCGGAAATTTCGATCTGACGGGTGGGATCAGCATGTATTGATTACATTTTTAAATCATTTGTGTGCTACTCGTATTAAAAATAAACTATTATTTGAATCACAACAAAGAAAATAGTGGTGCTACAGAATCGTGCATTCAACCTGAAACCACTCATATAAAAATTCTCTCATTGGGTATTACTCATTGAAGTACTATTACAGGGAAGAGTACTGTGCCAAAAGACCGGTTCCTTGTTCATTTGCGAGTGTGCAATATGCACATTATTCAGCTTCATCCTTGTTGGGCGATGAATTATCGTAGCACTGGACGACTACGTAGAAGGCTGGTCAAATGATCATGTCATCATCGAACAATTTATCACCGGAGCGAACGTCATCGAGAAGCAGCTCATCCAATCCTGGGAACGGTTCATGCTGCATCATCAGCGCGTCGCCCGGTTGCTGCTGCGGTGGTGGTGGTGGCGCCAGTACCTGGCCGTCCATCAACTGATGGGTGGCCGCCGCCGGCTGCACGCCGGCCGCCGTGGCGTGGACGGCGATCTGGGCCTGGGTCCTGGCCAGCTCGGACTCCACGGCTCTGATCTCCTCCTGCAGCTGGGCGATGACCCCGGCGCAGCCGTACACCGGGTCCTGCACGCGCCGGTACGCCTCCATCGCCATCGTGTCCGCCGCTCTGCCGCGTTCCTGGACGGGGAGACTCTGCACCGGAAACGAAAGAAATGGCACACTCGATTGCTCAGCTAACGCAATATCATTCCGCGTGTTTTGTTTAGAAAAAGAAAAAAGAGATCATCCAACAATGTTTATTTATAACCATCAATATAAGTGCAGATGCTCGATTAATTATAAGCCGCACCACTATTTTTGTAGTAAGAAAAAGACACTAGCTGTGGGCAGGATAAGTGATGGATTTACCTGGAGCACTCTTGCAATGTTGCTGGCCCCAAAGATCCTCTGCACGCAAGCGTATCTCTGGGGATCCGTGGCCGGGAAGTAGGGAGCGAGGATGCAGTCCTGGGAGCACTTCCTGCGCTGGTTCTTGCATGCGGCGCACCGCTTGCCCGGGCTGGCAGCACCTGCGGCTTCCATGTTCGCGCTCATTGACATGATCTTGCGCAAGATTTTGCAGAGGAGGAGAGGATTTCTTGAGAGATTTCGTGTATCTTGCGAAGATGTTGCATGGTGAGAAAGATTTGTGGTTATGTATAGGAGGAAGACGGTGAGTATGGAAGGTGCAACGGCTATGTTCCATGCCGGGAAAGGAGAAATCTTTCCACCGTTTGCATAGCATAGCACCGGTGTGATCTGGGCTCTTTTTTTTTTTTTATTAGAAGGGTACAATTTCGAACGCACACAACACCACTCACACCACACTCACACCTCACGCACGCACACGCGTGCGCGTTCAAGCACACGCCTAATCTAGAGATTGGAAGGATCCGAGATCGCTTCGATGTCGCGAAACGACAGCCTCGATCAACGCAGACGCGCGTGCGCATCTCTATTCTATCCGGACCGAAGCCACGGCGAAAAATCCCCGAGGTGAGACGCACCGCGTCAAGCGACGCTGAACACAGGCGGGCTCGCTGGCCACCGCCAGCGCTGGCCAACCGAGCGTGCCGAGCTACGCTCGGTTCTCGTGTGATCTGGGCTCCTAGGCTCCTATACTATACGTTTTGGCGGGCCCAAAAGAAGGGCAGCCTACGTAGAGGCCCAAGACGTTGATCTGCGAGAGGAAGGGTGCTTTCATCAACCGTGAAAGCTAAGCTCAAAAAATAAAAAAAAATCAACCGTGAAGCGTTAAAAACCTCATTACCAGAACGGTAAAGCGGCCGCCGGAAGCGAATCGAATACCGTTGAAAGGGCATTGTCTAGCCGCGAATAGCATGACGAAAGATGGCATCATGAAAAAATTCTGGGCAGGATAGTTCTCCAACAAATTTACCTTTCGACTAGGCAAACAACATTATATTAGTTTTATTTACATGATCTCATGGAGCCACAGCAACACTAGACTTTGATTCTTTTTGTTGAATGAATTCACCACTAAGAACACTCGCAGCCCTTTGAATTGCCCGGGAGATTTTCCACACCTCATGCTTCAATACAACCTGACGTTCTTCGATAGTAAGATTGCCTGGTCGTGAGATAACATCTGCGATGCCAGGGAAGAAGGGTAGCTTGCTTTCGTAGTCCTCCGGAGGCGAGTACAGCTGGGACAGACAGACAAAAGCTACACTTATTATTCCTTTCGTAGCGGCCAGGCTTGTCATTTCAACAAGTTTTGAAGTCACAGAAAGCTCACCAGATGTTTATACCACTCTCTTCCTCGAAGACCTTCCGCTTGCAGCAAGCTTCTTTCGGCAAGTAGGAGGCGATCATTCAGCGATCTTCTTCTCGTTAAAGTGTATTCATCATGCATATCCAGCTGCTCTAGTTTCTGGAATATTGTTCCAAACCAACAGAGGAGCACGTCATGAATAGATTAGCCCAATGAGATAACACCATTTTGTATCAGAAAAGAACTTATCCCATGTCATTATACCAGATCATGAAAATTGAACGACGTTACTAATGAAATGCTACTGCCACTAATTTCAAGGTCGAGATGATAAGCACTGGAAACTTAATAGTGTACGTTGAGCAAAAATGAAAATCCATTTACCCATTGGACAGCGCAAAATGAATGAAACAGAAGGACCACACAATTGATACCTCTGCCTCCTTCAGAATTTCCATTGCTGCACGAGAAAGATCGCTGATGCATCCATCCATCAAATTAACTAGTTGACTATTATTCATCACCACAGTAATTGCATTTTTGTGCTCCTGTTATATAATGAATTCCAGTCACAAATTAAAATATATGGTCAGAATACACTTTATGGCTTCTCATATATCATATTCAACTAAATCAATCACTTATTACAAAAAAAAAACTAAATCAATCACTATGAAAGCTAGTGATAAAGCTCCTGCTCCAAAGTCAAGCGTCCATAGTATATGATTGATAGTCAATTACTTATCATTAAATCACTAAGTTGGGCCTACCATCTGAAACGTTATTGATATATTGGACCATGCTTCATGTGTTATCATCATATTCAACAGTATTTCACGGTGTACATATGTTTCTACTACAACGAAATTAATTATAAAGATTATAAATGTGTGCACACATCACATACCAAATTGATATGAATCAATTTAACAGGGAATTTGAGAAAAATTGATGTACCTGTATCTGGGAAGCATATGTTTGGTAATCAAAAGGTAAAACGGGATCATCTGCCAAGCGAAGAGCTAACAGTCCCCAAATTTCTGTGACTGGTAAAACAGGAAAACTAGATGAGCAATCGAATATTGTAAGAGATAGTAGCAAGACACTTTTTCCAATACATAAAAAATGCATATCCTATTATTATGTAGCTTGAATTATAGGCATCAGTACAATTATATGTTTTTCATGACCCATTTGTATAACTACATTCAAGCAATGATAAATTCGAATATTTGACCAACAAAGCTTTCTGTTTAAACAAAACAAACGTTTTTAAGACTTATGTTGTTACTTACTCGCCAAATGACGAAGAAACAACGGATCACCATGCCTTTCCATCCAACTAAACGAGTCAAGAGCAGTGTGGTAACCAGGAAATTCTGCATTAGTACGACATCAGTGTTGACAAGATGCGTGATGAGAAAAAGGTAGAGGGCAGTAGAAAATCTGCACGAACTTTGAGGTAAATCCAGAATAACATTAAGGGATAAAAACGCTAGATACAAATAGCCCCAAAATTGCATGTACAACTTCTGTAAAACTGCATATTTATTCTGTAGGAAAAAAATGCAGTACAGCTCAGATAAGATACCAAAAGTGAAGCAGCAATGCTTCTCAAATGAGGTTCCAGAAAAAAGATTCAACTAGCAACTGCAGATTCAGACAAATCTGATTCCACAATTTACTATTTCTCTATCCCCAAAAAATCCAAAGTTACTCAACATACTCCCTCCGTCCCAAAATAAGTGTCGTTATAGTATCCATCTTATGTTTGACTACAATTGTAGAAAATAATAGTAACATTGATGCATCTAGATAAGTTTCTTATGAAAATTTGAAAATATATTATCTAATGATACCAATTATGCATTATAAATATTAATACCTTTTTGTATATATTTGGTCAAAGTTAAAGACATTTGACTCCTCGGGAAGTAAAAATGACACTAATTTTGGGACAGAGGGAGTACAATATAAGAAAAATTAAAACATACTTTCTTTAAACAAAATATAAACATGAAACTCTTGAGTGATTGCTGAATTGAAGGAATTAAAATACCTTCTCCATAGTACAAGTCCACACAGGGAATTCCAGCGTGATGTAAAAATGCAGCAAAATCAGAATCAGTTCTGGCAAGTCTTTCTATCTGCAGATTGAGACTATCTTTAGAAATAAAATAATAAATAAAAGTAGCATACAACAACAACTATCATTTCAAGTGAATTAGATATTTTTGTAGTGGAAACAAACATTAGTCCAACTTAATCACATTTTGACAACAAACTGGGAGAAAGTAAAGGGAAAATATAGTATATTCAAATTTAAATAGCATGTCATGTTTCTCAAAGAAAAAAAAATGCCCGGACACGTATTGTCCGATGTTTAGGTTGGCCAAATCAGAATTTAAAATTATGGTCCCATAAAACTGCATATACTAAGCATAACAATTTGAACAAGATGACAAGAAAGCAATGCTAATTATAGTGTGACTGCAATCTCAAAATACACAAGACCAACTTCTAAAGTTAATTCTTACATTGATGCCACCATTCTTTTTTTTCCATGTATCATGGACCATCTTTCCCATGACATCAGGATCCTTTACCTGAAAATGAAGAGTTTATGCAGAATTAACCTCGTATACTCATCCCACTTCATGAATACTTCAGCTGGTAGAATTATATGTTACTAATTTTGTGCCCTTGTCAAGAGTGACAAATTATTTTTTTCAAAATATGCAGGAGATCGCATGCTATATATACATAACAGAACATTGTCACCTAAGAAATATAACTTTTCTACAACATAATTTCAACTCTTGAGCTAATTATCTGAAAGTGAATTGAAGTCCCAGGCCAAAAGTCCTAAGCCATATAGGAGTGCAATAACAGAACACTCTTCCTACCTGCCTTGTAACATCAACTAAGAGCTTGTCCAACTGGGGAGTGGAGCTAGCAAAAAGACCCACACCTTGCACCGCGCAATCAACATTCAAGTAAGCTACAGCTTTAGAATGCAGATCTGCTAGGTTCTCTTCAACCCATTCAGTTGATCCAATCTGGAAAAAAGAACCTTCAAAATATAGAAGGAACAATAAATGCGACAAGAAGCAAAAGATAGTACAACATATGATGAATAGGGATCTAAATCAAGCAAAAGGAATTCCAAAGGAAGCTAACGCGAAGAAAGCTTGAACAACTAGATAGTACATAAAAAATTAGCCAGATCCCCATTATAAAAACGTTCAACAATAATCCCAAGGCAGAAAGTTGTTATAAGAACCATTCTTGGATGTCAAAATAATTAAATCATGCATTATTATCCAATATTAGTAGTGTAAACAAAGTTTTTAAACCTATCCAATACTGTAAATAAAAAACAAGGTAGTTTTTTTTTTGTCTGTGATTTTCGGCATTACCGACATGCCCAATGTCAAGAACATATTTAGGTATACAGAGACTTTTTCCTGTCCTCTGCCTAGCTTTCGCTCAACCCAAAAGAAGAACCCTAGGTGCCGCTCTGATCACGTCGCCACCTCTGCCGGCTCGGCTCTGCCGGTGTCCCACCCTCCTCCGTGCTCCGCCGTCCTTGAAGCCGAGTCTGTCGCTGCCGCAACCGCCAAGCGACGCGAAGACGGCGATGCCAAGGCCAAGGTGCTGGAAGACGCCGCTGCCAAAGCCAAGGCCGCCAACGACGCCCGCGCTGCCTAGCTCCAGAAAGACGCCGAGGCCTTGCGCGCCGCCACCGACGCTCTCTTGCAGGAACGCCAGGCTGCTGCGGATCTTGAACGCGAAGCAGCCCTAGCCCACGCTCGCAACGCGACTACCGATAATGTCGACGACGCCCACTCCGAGTACGAGGCTGCCTCTGTCGCCTCTCTCCACGCCCAAGCTGCCGGAGTCCAGAACATCAAGGCCCTCGTCCCAATCATCCTTGATACGTCGTCGCCCAACTGCACCAAGTGGCGCGACTACGTTCTACTCACCCTCGGCCGCTACGCCCGACGGACCACGTCCTCGACAACGTCGCCTACCCCAACGACCCGGCTTGGATGTGCATGGAGTGCGTGGTCCTCTCCTAGCTCTACAACTGCATCTCTCCCGAGCTCTATGCTTTGATACCATGTTAGAGGATTAGATCACGTAGAACTGATTGTGTATTGATTGAATAACAGAGATACACATATATAGGCGTGATCAGGGCTAACCCTAGGGGTGCAGCCGCAGGGGGCACGATCCCTAGGGGTGCCGGCGTGTGGGCCACACAGGGCCATCCGCAAAGGCCTGGCACAGCCCAATAAGCTTATACTAAAGCCTAGGTTACAATAATTCTAACAGTCAGATTCAAGTTGGATTAGTTGGATTCATGCCATTACAATTTTTGTTTATGAGATAAACCATTACTATGCAAGGAAGATGGAAGATAGAGATGTACGGGGACATGCAGAAATATGACACCTGCAAGTGGACTCAAAAAACTTGTAATCGTACACAATGGTACATAAATATAGTGGCATGGTTCCAATAACATGAATTGTAATGGTATACCTCAAAAACGAATGGTATGAATCATAATCCATTCAAGTTGTATATCTAATGTTTAAACAGAAACATTTTAGCACCTTTCTCTCTTACCATTCCAAACTCTTCTGCGTCCCAACTACAAAGAATGATGGTCCTCCGTGGTGTCCATCCTGACTGTAGCATTTTTCCAAGGCGCTGAGCAATATTTAGAAGTGCAGCTGTCCCACTGTTAGGGTCAACTGCTCCATAAGTCCATGCATCTCTGTGGTTACCAAGTATCACATAACGATCAGGTTCCTCATACCCCTTTATAATTGCAAAAACATTCCGTATCCTGGCAAGCTTCCTGTCACCCTTAAACAAAGTGATATGAGAGTAACCATGGTCAGCTACATCTAATAACTTCAAGTACTTGCATGGAACATACAACAATACCAACTTCTAAAGCACATATCCATGCACCTGTTTTACTTCGAAAAATACAGTGACTAATAATAATGAAGAAAATGGACTCTGAAACATGTACAATGCAAACTTTTGTTTTTCCAATGGTCGGGTATCATGATAGCAAGGGCATCATATAGAATAAACACATAATAATGGGAAAATGTCAACAACATAACTGATGCAGTTAAAAGGCATACCACTTTCAAAACCTGGATTCAAATTCTCGGTGGTATCCCTAACTTGGTTGAAGAATGGTTTCAATCTGACTCTTGATGGGGCTTGACTCTTTTTATGTTTAGCATATGATAGTTCCTCATCATCTACTGACCACTGTCATGTGTATAAGTATTGTGATTGAAACATTCAGTTCATTATATGAACTAACCGAGATGATTAACTCTGATATGGTTTGATGACCCTAAATAACCAATCCATTTACACCTTTCGTGTTTGGTAGTATCTAGCAACGAGCAAAACCATGAATCCATGCAATCATGAAAACAAGCAAGCATCAAATTACCTTTATGGCTGCTCTGGCTGTAAATACCCTAATTACAATAGTATTCCCCAAAATTTATATTATTAAAGAGAAGGACATGTTTGGTTGATAGCCACATTTTTCCACACCTGACTTTAGTCAAGAGTGGCTGCCACAAAAAGTTTGGCGAAGAAATTTGATGCCACACATGGCACGATTTGACAAGAAAATGAGTAAATGACATGTGGGGTAGGGAGCTAAGAAAGTTTGGCAATCCACAAGTGTGGTGTTGAACAAAGCAATCGTCTAAGCATACGCGGTGTGACTAAGGATGTGTTTGTTTTGAGGGCAAGGTTGGATTGGACATGGTCATCCATATTTTTCTAGATAGGATGATCCAAGTTAGTGTTTGATTTGGTGGATAGGATGATCCAGTTCTATGTTTGGTTGGATGTATGAGGATGTACAAACAAGAGTAATTAACAAAATTATAAATCTTATTTTAAATAATAAAAATAGTATACATTAATTAATACATTCTAACATTTATTAATCCTAATGTTAATATAATATTGTTTAATCAATAATAAAAATACTAATTATTTTTTAATACTATTATGATTGAGCCATCTTTACACTAATCAACTTCTTAAGGCTTATCAATCATAATCTTATAGTAATAAATACAATAAAATATTAAACAATGCTAATAATGCTTAATATTTTCACTAGCTACTGTCGTTGGTAACATGGATAGCTTCATTCGGCCATTTTTTATGGATTGCCTCATCCAGGATCTGGAAGGAATATTCCCTATACTCCACCCTAATGACTGAATCAAACACTGGACTGGATGGTTCTATCCAAGCCTATCCAATCCAATCCAATCTAGTGAAACAAACACACCCTAACTTGTGGTGTGGCAATGTTGGGCTATGAACCAAACACGCCTAAAAAAACGCCATATACAGAACTGTTTGGTACGAGGATATGGCCACTGTTTGGTACAGTACGAGGTTACAGTTGATGTGAAGGACTGAATCAAGAGATCCATGGACCACTTACAGTCTCAATCGACAATGACACCTGTTGGGTAATTATCTACTGCCAGACAACCAAGAGGGGACAATACAGAGCACTGACAATGCCACATTTAGCTTAAAGCCAATTCCCTGCGTAACAGGGGTCCTTTTCCAAATAAATGCAGTGCAGTACGTACAGGTCCTCTTGAACATTTGACACAGGTCTCAGGGTCAATCCAATCTCTCCTGACGATGGAAACACCAGAACAGGGAATACCTGATACGTGAAGTTGACCAAGGTGGGGCCTGGTCCAACACGACCGTCGTCCACCCCGAGTCCGGCCTTCCATTCAGCAGGTAAGGCCGCGCCGCCTAGGCTTCCAATGATTGCTACGGCCGTCTTGAAAGAGACTGGCATCGACGGTATAGTCTGAAACCGCCGTCTCACTGCCGCATTGTCGAACCCCAAACGCTCAGCCCCAGCGGTTGCAGCCCACCCGGGAGTGAGCGGATCGCCGGGACCGCCGAGCAGAACCGTGCCCCTCTCCACACCCCCATCCGCGTGGCCGGCAATGAGCACCGCGACGGCGCCCCTCTCCGCAGCGCGCGCGACAACACCGCCGCGGTACCCGCCCCCTCGGACAGCCACCGCGATGCGGCCGCGCACACTCACCCCGAGCCGCTGGAGCGCGAGGTAGTCCTCCTCGCGGCCGAGGTTGACGAAGACAGCCTCCGCGACAGCCCCTCCCGAGGGCGCGTACGCGTGGTACGGCCGCACGAATCGGCGCCCCGCGTCGGCGGGCTCGTCCGTCGACAGGCGCGCGAGCGGGGAGCCGTCGGGGCGGAGCAGCACGAGGGAGGCACGAACCGGGTAGGACAGAAGGGGATTGTATTCGCGTGTTAGGGTTTGGAGCCCCACCGCACGGAAGCGCGCGAGCACGAGCGCGGCGGGCCCCGCCGCATCGCTGGTCCCCGCGAGATGGGGTCCCGCGGTGAGCGCGCGGAGGTCAGCGGCGATGGTCGCGTTGGCCCCCGGGGACAGCGAGAGGAACAGCGCGGCGGAGTCGGGGCGGCGGCGGCCGACGCTGGTCCCCACCAGGGTCCTCGAGGGCCGGAGGTGGAGGACGAGCAGCGAGACGAGGAACACCAGCCCGAAGGCGGCGACGAGCCGGGCGGAGACGGAGGACAGGCGCGCTATCACCGCGCGGGGCGGCATTGCTCAGCCGCGGCGCTTGAACTCGCCAGGCTGGCAGCGGCGGCGAGCGATTGCGAGAGCGGGGGATTTTTTTTTTTATTTTGGCCCTTTTTCGTCTAAATTTTTACAAATGGCCCCCCGAACTAAATTTCCATCGTATGGCCCTTTTGGTCGCGCCATACCACACGGCGCGTCCGGGACAATAGGGTCACGCCCATGCACATGGCGTGACCCATGGCCACGTAGGCTCGCGGGCCGGCTCGGACGCGCGACGTGGCCCGTTGACTTCCAGCTCGGGCACGCCGCGGTCACGCCACCGGTGATGGCGCGACTCGCGCCCATCTATTTGGCGTGACCGCGCGGGATTAAACCGGCTACGGCTCCCTTCCTTCTCCCTTCTTCTTTCTTCTTCCTCCGACCGAAACGCTTCTCCTCCTCACCCCACGGTCGCCCATTGCTCCTCTCCCTTGAATCCGGGCTTGGTTCTTGGGGGAACGTCCCCAAACTCTCGGAATTTCATGTCTGTGAGGTATTTCCTTAACTTCATCCGGATAGATTTGAAATTCTTTCATGTATGGTTGTTGATATGGCTAGTTAGGGTTAGAGTTCATTTAGTATTTTGTAATGATGATTTTGCTCGTATCGAATTGATTTGATGTGTAGGTTTCGATACTTTAGGCTTGCTCGGTAGTTATGCTACGTAAATGGAAGAGTGCATGAATATTTTCCTCACTTAGATATGGTTATGAAATATAGGTAAAATTAATGTTTCATCTATTTTTTTATTGTAGGATGATACCTTTTAGGAGTGAGAGGCAGTGGCGGCTTCATTTTCAGTGGGAGAAGTATGCACCCGCACGTGCAGTAGATGGGCCTGTGCCACCCCCACTCCCGGTGCCAATGTGTGAGTGTAAAGAACCTGCTGAAGTGAAGCGGTCAAGGTATCGCGAGTCGACGGGACGTGCTTACTACGTATGCAAAGACAAGGATAGTTCGGACTGTGTCTGGGGTTAGTATTTTCTTTGCGAGATAAGCATAATCATATACATGATTTGCTATAGTTGTAACATGAGCTAATTGTCTTGTAGTGTTACTTTTTCCAATGGATTGATGGTCCCGACAAGTACGATCCGCGCATCATGTTGTTCCCCTACGATGAGAAGAAGACGACGCCATACGTAGAGTTTCACCGTTGGGTTCCTCCACCGCCCGATCCGGAGCCAATGACGAAGAAGAGAAGATAGAGGCTTCGATGCGACGTATGAATAGTCCACCCCGTTGTAAGTGCGGGCACCGTTCGTGTTGGAGATCCCTCCCGAGGAATTGATCTATATTCCATTCTTTCGTTGTGCAATCGAGCGATGATGTGAGTCACTAATGATGATGTATATAAAATTCTTGTATCCAATTTTTCGTTGATCGAAACTAATAATATTGATTGAATTTTTTTAGGACGGGTGGCGATCGTGTAACTTTGAAGAATACGTTTATGGAAGGAAGCCACATTGGGCGGAGGTCGGTGATCTGCAAGAGTACATAGATGGACGAAGAATGGCACCAACGTATCAGCGTGCTAGTCCTGTTTGTAAGTGCGGGGTTAAGGCACTCGTAGGTGTGGTACCTTCGGAACTTGGATATGGCTATTTTTGCGGTAATGCAATCGGTGAAAATCCTTGGGTACGTTTTGATGTTGACAGTCTTCATGGTTATTCTCTTGTTAGAACCTGAATATGAATCGTTTTGTGTAAGTTAATAAATCTGAAATTATCCGTGATTGTAGGACACTCGACGTTGTGATTATGAGCAATTTCCGGAGAAGAACAAGATAGAATGGGACACCGACCCTAGGAGGAGGTTACCCGATGATATTCCAAAATATCTGCAGAAGAGAAGGGATGAAGTTCGTAAGGAAAATCATGTTACTGTACCACCGGAATGGATATTGGACACTATCGGAGCGGAGATGAATCTTGACTCGGGAAAGTGCTTTGTTTTATCGGAGAAGAAATAAGGAAGAATTCCCAACTAAGTCGAGTGGATTGCTTTGACGGAATATATGAGAGAGGAGGGAATTCGATCTTACGGAATGTGGGACAACAAGAATGACTTAATGGGATGGGCTAGAAGTACCTTATTGGACCTTGCTGATCCAATTTTACAGAACGGCGAAGGACTCGTTAGGTTGGAGGAAGCCGGACGGCGAAAGCGGCACAGAAGCCGCGATTTATGAAGCTAACTTACGTGACCCAAACTCTTAGGAGAGTTATTTTACAAGGCTAGCAGAGACTCGTAAGAAGCAAGCAGAGGAAGAAGCTCGAGCCCGAGACGCTCCGTCTCAAGGGCCTAGTAATTGGTTTGCCGGGCAGGAGGAACCTTGTAGTCGGGACACACACATGGAAACCGCTACCGAGGCTACGGACTCGAAGGTACGAATTTCAGTGACATTTACAATTATATTGTTACATCTCTCGTACGAACAAATTGTAATCTAATTTGATTTTTTTTAACCGTATAGATAGTTGGGACGGTGGCGGCTACTACCTCCCTCCGGAGAAGGTTTTTTCTAAGCCCGTAGGAGAGGAGCCCCCTATGTGCTGGTGTGGAGATCCTTGCAAGGTGGCTGGGTCCTGTTGGTTTGAAACCCCGTGAGCAGAGGTTTTGGAAGTGTGAGAACGATTCAATGGACCGCTCGAAAGAGGATGATTGGGTACGTTCTATTATTATGCATAGGCCCGATGATTTTTGATATTTCCTGTCATGTCTAAGTTGAGACATGTTATGTGCGAGTCCGCCCCCGCTTTGTGACTTTAGGCAATGGATCGATATGGAGCGATCGCAAGAAGCGCTTGATTACATTGAAAGTTACAAGGTTCGGCGGACATTTTATCGGAGACTTGCAAAGGAAGCGCGTGCACGGAAAGAAGAAGAGAGGCGACGTCAACAATATCTCCAAAGTCGTCGTGCTGCCCGTCGTAGGGAAGAGGAAGCACGCCGTAGGGAAGCGGAGCTGAAACGTCAACAAGAAGAAGAACGTGAAAGGGAGGAAGCGCTCCAACGGGAGAGGGTAAGGGAGAAGAAGCGTGAGCGGGCGCGTCGTGCAAAAGAAGCCATTGAAGAAGGTGGTACCGATGCCTTTCTTAAGGGGAAATGGTCGCGTTGCACCCAGTAATAACTGTTTTAATATTTTGTCATGTTATATTTCGTATCGGACTATGTGATGTTGAATGTGGGACTATATTATGTATTAGACGACTATGTGGATGATGTCGTGGACCATGCCCTGGAAGCATTCGTTATTTATTCGTTACATATATAGTTCATTATTTATTCGTTACACACGATAAACTTGTCGTCACGACAAAGTCGGGTGCTTCCGGATTAAGAGCTGCTTGATTCGCCCCTTTTTTGCGAGGACCAAATTCTTTGTCTATCTTCTTCATGTTAGCAACCCATGCTACGTCTTTCGGTGCCATTTCATCATCGATCCACCGTACGAAGTTGCACCCGAGCGGCTTGGGAGGGTCCTTAAATAATTGTGTACGAACATTCTACAACGTATGACGATATTAGTAATATGAAACCGAAAGAATGAAATATTATATCTCCTTCTTACCGTTCGCTTCATAGGATCCTTTCCCCACATTTCATGGCATACCGGTAAACGACAAATCCACCTTCTCCTACCATATGTTTCGTAGTCCGTAGAGCATTCGTAGGAGCACACCAGATCCGCAGTAGCACTTCGGAGCTTCGACACCAGCTGGGCATTGCCAATCTCTATCCGGGTGGTTTGGAGGAAGGCCACTGCGTATCTCACCGAGCTGGCGTCTAGTCTCAAAGCCGGAATTGAACCTTGCCATGTTGTCTCCGGACTGGGGAAATGTGCCTGTCTACAAATGATTTTATATTGGATGCTTGCAGGTTATTGTGATCATCGTTTGCTGCGAGTGCACCGTATATATAGATGCCGAGGGAATATCATTGAGTGCCCTCAATTGTTGCACCTCGGTGGGAGTTGCTGCACAAAAGCGAGTACCGACGGACCAGATGAAAGATGCTCTCTCCTTTACCAAATTCTTTGTCGAGCACTCAACATTACATGCTTTAGTCGGTGGGAGTCGCTGCACAAGACCACTACCGGCGGAGCAGATGAAATATGCTCTCACCTTTAGCCATTTCTTTATCGTGCCCTCAGCATTGGATGCTTTACTCGTGTGATTAACGTTACATGTGGGAATAAGTAACCATTTACATGTGGTAATTTTTAATTAGTTTACCATCATCGCAGTAATCGGTACGTATTAGTGGACATGCAGTGAGATGTCTACATCGGTTGTAAAGCCTACATATTAGTTGGCATCTATAGAGAGTATTAATGCGTCACCATCAACTCATCTCGCTTGTAAAGTGATTGGCACTATCGAAGCAAAGTGATAGCACTTATGAATGGTACAAATGGTCATCCGGGAATCCAATGCTCCTTAGTAATTAATGAAGGGACTACCGATAACATTACAACATGTTTAAAATGCACTCCAATGTCCCAATTAAAAATTACACATTATTTAGGGACATACTCGAATAGGTTAAATCTAAACAACAAGAGTAGTGAAGGAAGATAGGGACACATTATTTTGACATGCATGCTAATCGGTAGTTCAATGATAGGTCTCAAAACTACATGTAATTGGACGACCCCCGAGAGTAGAAATCATTGTAGTAGCCATATGGTGCTCGTGGCGGTGCTGGTGGCCCCGGAGGTGGTGCCGGTGCTGCTGGTGGTGGTTGAGCAGGCCCCGGCTTATGGTGTGGACATGGACATTCAAGGTTCTCACGGACCACAACATCGTCGTTGTCATCAAATAGTGAAGGTTTCTCTATTTCACGCTGTAAGTCGAAGATTTTGTTTTGCAGGTGCGAGATATACTCTTGCACAATCCCATTGATGGGTGGATCTACCCAAGTGTGTCCACTTGCAATTGCCTTCGTCATCGTAACTCTGCTCGGTAGAGTAAATATTTGTCAATATTCAAATGAAATAATCTAAGTGACGGAATCACGCACTAGCATACCCCGCCTATTGGATAGCGAAAGAAACGACGACCGCCGTGTATATCCCCGGTGTCATGAAGGAGTTGCACAACACGATCACGACCATGCTCACACTTTGGCCATATTCCCCGAGGAAGGCCATCCACCCTCAATGGATTTCCTTCGCGTTGGAACTCACTCCTTGTCTCGAATGGAAACTCGGTAGTGGCGAATCGAACCATTCCGGTCCGAGAGAGTCGTCACCATAGGTGACGAGCTCTTCGAGCCTAGTGGCTCTCCCTCTCCCTCCACGCCTTGGACCGGACATTACTATATGAAAGTGACGACGACCGAATGTGATGCCGCATCCGTCCTTATATAGGGAAAATTCTTAGCATTGGATTCCTTCACCCATTGGATTCCTCTCGCTAGCAAAATAATTGTGACAAGCCTCGTGACAAGGCGTGCCTCTCGTCACCACAATTATGAGATGGGTTTCATCGGATTCCTCGGCCACCGCCATTGCCATGATTGTACCTCACACTTTGTATCATCTTCTTTCATATTTTTTTTATCCACGTAGTGTTATTTCTTTATGATTAAATTTAATAACAAAATAAACAGTTCTGCACCCTTGTGTCCTGGAACCAAAATTATTACATTCCAAAATTTCAAAACATAGATAGGTATTTTTCTGCAATTCAGATCGGTCGTGCCACCAGGAACGGCGTGACACCCGACTTCATATGGCGCGACGGCTCGGCCGCACAAGAGGCCGACGGTGGGCTCGGCCACTGGGTCGCGCCATACCTTATGGCGTGACCCCCGGGCACATATGGCGCGACCCGGGTGCTACGGTGCCGGTACCTCCCGGAACCGGGCTGGCCGTGGCGCGACCCACCGTTGAGTCCCACCATTACGTGTGGCGTGACCCATCGTTGGGTCGCGCCACGGGCGGCACGGTTCCGGGAGGTATCGGTACCGTAGCTCTTTGGTCGCGCCATATGAGCCCAGTGGGTCACGCCATAAGGTATGGCGCGACCCGGTGGCCAAGCCCACCGTCGCCCTCTTGTGCGGGCAGGCCGTCGCGCCATATGAAGTCGGTGTCACGCCGTTCCCGGTGGCGCGACCGATCCGAGTTGCAGAAAATTACCTATCTATGTTTTGAAATTTTGGAATGTAATAATTTTGGTTCCGGGATTGAAACATTACCAAAGACAAGATATTTAATAGAATTCGAAACATAGTTCTAAACATAGTTCACATAATATTTGAAATAACATTCTCAAAACTTGGTTCAAACATAACACACCGACATTGTTCAAACGTAAAAACGTAACACACAGGTAGTTCAATACATTTGTTCGTGCACACATATTTCAAATAAACCATCACGGAGGGCTAAACGGTGCCCGCCTAGTCTTCTTCCTCCCGGGGTTGGTGTCAAGGATGTTGACACCGCCGACTTCGAGAGGGATCCCGCCTTCCTCTTGCACGACGTTTTGGAGGCGGTTGGGACGGTTGTGATGACCGTGGCGCATCGAAGAGCTGCGACCCGTCAATCACGTCCTGCAAAATATAATATATCGTTTGAACAACGCAAGACAAACATGCTGAGTTTTAGGTTAAATGTAACTTGCAAAATCAAACTTACAAATGTAGGATCCTCATCCTCGGACTCCGAGCTTTCGTCTCCGTGGTGGGTTCCCGAGGTTCTTGGACAGCCTTGCCTCGACCGGAACTTGTGCCGGCACGAGCAGCTTCCCCTGTACCACCACCTCTACCACGTCCCGCCGACGTGCGTGTAGAACTCGACGTCGCAGGACTTCTAGGATTAGCCGGGACAATGGCCAATTGTTGGGGATCTTCGGCATCAGCACGCACACGGTTGCACTTGAAAGCAAGGCGGCGGGCCATGCGGCGTGTGCGCTGAAAAATGGTAACATATGTTAGTTTCAAATTTCACGAACTCGTATAAAAATTGTTAATTGCACCAATGCATCTCTTACTTGAACAAAGGAACGGAGAGCACTCAATTCCTCCTCGGACCCTCTCGGGTGCCTAAGAGCCCTCCCGACCTCATTCCCAAGCCTTCCAAGTTGTACGCCTAAAAAAATTTAGTTACTTTATTACATAGCTAGGTTGGTTTAAGTTAGATATATGATAATAATTCGAAAAGCACGTACCATATAGTTATGTAACGGTGCACGCTCCGGCGGGCTTCCTTGACGAGTCATAGTGTCATACTCATCAACAAACTCTAAATCGGCATCCTCCGGATCTTCGTCGCCGATGTCGACCGGAACAACTCGCAGGCTTCAAAATCAACCGGAATTGGCGTGCAGCCAAGTCAGGTACGCCGTGTACATGGACGGGGTATGAGCGGCCCCGCTCAAGTACCACATCTTTCCCGCGTGCCGGTTCGTCCAGATGTGCCAAGTGGGCATTGTGCTTCATGCGGCGGTTGATAGCGCCACGGTTCTTCCTTCGGTCAATCCCGCATCGATATCAACAAAACATTAATCCATAGGTTTTAAAAAGAAAAGAAGCATGTTAAATTAATTAGGTTCAAGAATATGAAAGCGATACTTACGAGTGCAAAGCACGATTTGTGCTAACCGTATCAACATTTGGCTGCTGCCGACGCCCAAACCGCCGCATAACACGTGATGGTAGGTGCCACTCAACAATGTAGAAGTAAATGAGTGGAACGGTGCACCTCCGATGATTCCTCATCTCGCCAAGACAACGGACTAAGGTTCATATGAACCACCTCCGTGCGTGCGTATGGTTGCCACTCAACCTGCATACATACAGGTGTATAATTAAATAAAATGACATCATTTAAACAGATCGAATAATGAAATTAGTAATTTAAGCATAAAGTACCCGGTTCTGTGTGAGGACGTCAAACTCATTGGTGTAGGTGAGGTATCGCCGCTTTGGAGCTCCCGTGACATTGATGATCCCCTTCCAAAGGTAGGCAACAAGTAGGTAGGGACCCCTCATCGATGTAACGCCGGGCCCGCAAAGTGTTATATTCGGTTAAGCGCCGGGCCTCACATGACTCGTTTAATTAAAAATACAAAATTATCATTTACCTCTACAACGGGACGAAACGGCCGAGCGACCGGGAAGCGCTCCCACGGCCAAACCTGCAGCAAGTAGCAGCACCCACCGAGATTGGCGCTCGGATCCGAACGACAAGCACGCCTCGCACAGTCGACGGTAAAGCCAAGCCGGTGTGGCACTCCCCAACCGTACGTGCCGATCTCCTCCCACGGCTTAGCAAGGTATGGCAGCATCAACCAGGAAACCGTGTTCCCGCTACCATCGGGGAACAGGTAGCCGGCAACCAACCGCCACAACCAAGCCCGAGCGTACCTCTCGTAGTCCGCTCATCCGCATCCTCCGGTAGCTCTCTAAAATTGGCCATCAACCAGCCGTAACTAACACCCGACGGCTTCTTGTCCTTCCGATCCGGAGCCGGCTCGGGGGCCTTATCCCTAGCACCTCCCGATCCAAGTCTCGCCACCCTCGCGGGTTGACGTGGCCACAAATGGCCTCCCCGTTAACGGGAATGCCAAGTATCATAGCCACGTCCTGCAGGGTCAAAGTCATCTCTCCACATGGAAAGTGGAAAGTGTGTGTCTCCGGCCTCCATCGGTCCACAAGTGCTCGTCGGGCGGCTGCGTCCATGCTTGGCAAGCCGGACCGAACAAGTCGAGCAAGGGGAGGAAACCAGCCATCCTCATGTACGGCGCGTACCGCTCGCTCCACACCATCGGCTTGTGTGCACGAATGCGCAAGGGACCTAATCCTGCACCGGAGGAAAAACATGTAATTAATGTCATGTCAAGTTAAAACTTCTTATTACATAAGCAAAGAATTTAATAATAAAGTATATTTAATTTTATTATGCACAATACCTGTCCTAGGTCCACCGCCAAGTGCGCTCGGTGGTGCTCATCCCACTCCTTCTCAAGGAGCGGGTACTTGCTCGTGACGGGCCATCTCCCTGCAAGACAATACAACATGTTAGCAATATTGAAAGAGGATTGCCAAAATAAATACATTGTAAGTTAAAGTAATTTACACATGACAACTTAAATACTACCATGTAAAATACCTGCGAATAATCGTTACTCGTTGGAGGTACGTCTCCTTTTACTATTCCCTTTGCCGTAGTTACGAGGCTTATTTCGTGGTCCTTGTTTATGTCTCTCCATTCTATGATCCTCTTTATGACAGATGGAGCAACGGACTTTCGACGGATCTTGATTGAAACCATCAAACCCATACATATCCTCTCCATAGCCCTTGTCCATGTCATCCATTTGGTTACGCAATCTCTTCTTCTTCCTTCTACCCTTCCGCATCTTTCTCATGGCACGATCCGGCACATAATTAGGACCATGGTAAGGAGGCCATTGTGACTCATCTAGTAGCGGTTCGAAACGGCCCTCCCGGGTTTGCGGACCGGCTTCCTTAGTGTACAATGTAGTCATGTAGTTCGTGGACGTGCTAGAGACCCCACGGGTTCTACAAGCGATCATGATATGAGAACACGGGATGTGTAGTAATTCTGGTGTTTTGCAAGTACAAGTTACGTTGTCACCTATCTCCACTCCGTATATGCGGCCGCCGGATATTTCACCGCCTCGCATTTGTTCGACTAACTCCTCTCACGGAGTACACATATGTTGCTGGATCATGGAGAGAAGCAACCTCATTTGCAGAAATATCTCCCTCTGTCTCTAAGTGCAGGGCTGCAGGTTTTGCCCATATTCCCGGATTAGTTAAGTTTTCACGTGCCGCCCGCCAGCGACCCACAAAATAAAAGTTGCATTTGTGAAAGGTGTATTCTACAATTCCAGCTATAGGCATGGAACGGATGCCTTTCAACACGTTGTTAAACACTTCGACGCATTCGTTGTCATGATTCCATATCCGAAGCCGCCCTCATCAAAAGTAAGTGCCCACTTGTCCTTCTCACGGAGTTGCTCTCTTAACCAGCTCTTCGCATCAGCATTCAACATTTTCTCTAGTTCATCTAGTTTCGTATCAAATTTTCTAACCTCCTTACACTTGCAAAGAATCTTTAGACGCTTTATCACCTCCTTATTAGGTTGCTTCCTCCACATGTTTGCAGCAAAGTGACGCATGCACCACCTATGAACAAGGGGAGGATATCCGTCTTTCCTTAGCAGCATTCAATAAACCTCGATGCCTATCCGATATCATGCGGACCGACCTGCCTGGACCAAGAACTTCCTTCCTCACACGAGTTATGAACCATGACCAACTCTCATTATTCTCGGACTCAGTTATTGCAAAAGCTAACGGCAACAATTGGTCCTCGGCAGTCATCCCAATCGCGATCATTAAGGTTGCCTTGTACTTCCCGATCAAGAAAGTTGCATCGACACCGATCACAGGTCTACAATGTTTGAAAGCATTTACGCACTCTGGAAAACACCGGAATACCCGTTTCATTACTGGATTCTTTGTGCCATCATACCCTAGCAACATCTTTCCACCAAGTATCAATCAAGCATTGTGTGCCTGGGTTGAAATAATTAATTGCATTTAGGAGCTTAGGAACTCTTGCATATGACTCCTTCCAACCACCCCACAATTTGGCCATTGCATGTTGCTTAGCACGCCAAGCCTTCCCGTACTTAACGCGGTAGTTGGTGATTGCATGGATTGACTCAATGAGCGATGCAACGGTCACATCCGCATCGGCCCACACAATGCCCGAGTATGCGGTGTCCCAAATATCGGGCGAGTGCATTGGGGATGAACTTGCTCGGCTTAGAGGAACCACAAATATGGGGTTGCCGCACGTTAGAAACTCTCCACGTGTTTCCCTCGGATTTCAAGAGACGAACCCGGACAGCCCATGGACACTTATGTCTCCGACACCGGATAGTGTATCTCGAATCCTTGTTAGACCGCTCAACAATGTAAGGTCGGTGGTGGCGAACAGACATAATCCTGAAAGAAGAACTTCACCTCAGCAAGATTATCAAATCTCATCCCTTTTCGAATTATGGGTTCGGTAGAATCATGTGCAGCATCGGCGGTCATCACACCGTCATCGCATACAGCCTCTCTCCACGCGATCGACATCCTTGTGATTAGGAGTCGTAGGGAAAGTAACATGCATCTTCCTCATAGCCCTCAATTCACCTTTAGAGTAATCCTTTCTCCAAGTAATATGAGAATCATCACCAACACTTTGCCTTGCACTCTCCTTTCGTATGTCCGGAATTTCTAAATCTTCACCATTATTATGTTGGTCCGATAGGTCACCCTCTTGATCCGTGTCCTCCCCGTCACTACTGCAAGAGCTATTTTCATCCCCACAACCGCCTTCCTTAACACTCGTCATCCCAACAACCGCCTTCCTTAGCACTCGTCATCTCTATTTTCATCATGTTCAAAACGAGTCCTTCGAAAAATCATCACTCACAACCGCAAGTTCATATCCCCGATTGTGCAAGATGACAGAAAATGTTCCGTTGCGCTAGGATCCCCACCCGTAGCTGTTGTCATAGGACCGTGCTCACCACTAGGAGATGACGGCACACCACGAGGTGATTCAAGCCGACGGGGGAACCAGGACTATCATGGGTATACGCATCTAAACCAGGATGCCCAAGGCTCAACGGGACCGCTACTTCATTCTCATCGTCGGTATTATGAACTACTTCGCAACTACCTCTCGCAACTTTCATCCGACTATCTCTCAAACATTCCCCGTACAACGTCCATTCCTCATCGGATGTCAAGTCCAAAATGACATACCGAGGCCTACCTCCGCCACATGCATCAAACCTACCACGCAGCCTCACATCACAAACCACACCCATTGCAGCTTTCACTCTATCCACAAGTTCGATAAATTCCGGTGGTTTAACAAAAGTCAATACTTCCTCTGTCATCCGATCAAACTCATTATTGGCATTAACTGCCCCATTTGTAAACAATTGGACAACACGATTCATCTACACATTTCAATACTCGCATTAATCACTTCTATAATTACCATGAACATAGCAGATAATATAAATAAATAATATGCATGGAGGCTAGAACAAATGTTAAAAGATATATATATCCACTTACGAGTCATTTACCGAATATGCAAAATATTCGGTAAAATGACATATTTTTTGTACTCATATCTGCCTTACTTATACACTACCGACAACCGTAGTTCATTAAACACTAGTGCCCAGTTTATTTTATTACTTTTATGCAAATTTATTATATAATATTTCAAGGTCAAGTTAATCGATAAATAAATAGACACGAGTGCACATTGATATTATTGATGACTAACAACTAAAACATGAAAAATTAAACATGCACCAGAAAATTTACGTCGCATAATCACACAACTATCACGTACAAGCGATACATGCACAACAAATATACAAGAAACGACCAAAATCACTATTACTAAGTACACTATTCATACTAACCCTAGCTACCTAATCCACCCTAATAGATGCATAAAAATCAAATCCGACCGGATAGAACGGAGGAGATACCTTAGGAGATGAAGCCCGTCGATTTTTACGGAGTTCCCCCGCGAATGGAGGCCGGGAGAGGCGGGAAAGGTGCAGCCCCGCGGTGCAAGAGAGAGAAAGACTCGGGCTGGAGGAAGAAGAAAGGAAGGGAGGAAGAAGAGAAAGGGAGGGCCGCGCGGTTGTATCCGCTCTGGGTCACGCCAAATATATGGGCGCGACTCGGTCGCGCCATATCCGACGGCGTGACCCGAGGCTAGGTCAACGCGACGCGGCGGCCGACAACGGACGTGGCATGGGTCGCGCCATACACATGGACGTGACCCTATTGTCCGGACGCGCCGTGTAATATGGCGTGACCAAATGGGCCATAGGATGGAAATTTAAATCCGGGAGGGCCAGTTGTGAAATTTTAGACAGAAAAGGGCCAAAATAAAAAAAAAAACTTCAGAGCGGGGCCACACGAGGGAGGGGAATGTAGCCTGGTGCCCATTTCGGTGACGTGGACGCAAGTGCGGTGTGGGGCTCTCTTTTCACGTGCCCATCCAACGAAGGAGCCGGCGATCGAGCGGCTCGAGCCAGCAATCAACAATCTGGGCGGTGCTGTACGTGGGTGAAAATACAGAACATGTGCATAGAAAAAATTTTCCTGTTGTTCTCGTGTGCTCACGCTGATCGGATGGGTGCTCGGCCGCGCAGGAAATCGTGGACGGTATCACGGAATATCTTGGCGCGAGTGGATTGACCTGCCAGCGTGCCGAAAGATGGATAGCCCGTATCAGAAACGGATCCGGAAAGAAAAGGATAGCGGCATTGCCGTGTGACACCCTCTGCAGGGTGGCAGCGCCGGAGGGAGGGTGGTTGCCAGTGGTGCGGCACTGCCGTGTCACCGTCTCACCGTGAGTATATATTTATTCATGTCGAATCTCTCCACTGAAAACCCAAAGTGAACGATGAGTCAGTGTACGCAATTGAGAATGGAGGACTAAAAACAAACAAATAATGGAGTCCGGCTAGCTAATCCGTAGGCGCCAAGCAACGATTAGAGCAACTCCAGCCGTGACCTGTAAAATATAGACTGCAAATGGAATTTGCATGCCCGCCTGGAGAAAATGCAGGCCTGAAGTTGTTTCCCAACTCCAGTGGAGAAAAAGCGTAGGCCTCTACTTTTGTGCGGGTCCCATCTGTCAATGAGTGAATAAATTTTTTGCATCTCGTATGTTCTGCTTGCCGGCGATTGACTCTGTCGAACTTGTCCTCGTCGCCCGCCCCCGCCTCCGCCTACGACGGCGACCTGACCGAGGCATCGTGCGCGATGGTGACAGCTCCGACGTAGCACGCGGCAGCGGCGGGAAGGAGGAGCTGCGTGAGACCGACCGCGGGGACTCCAGGCCAGCGAGATGCTGCGCATCTCCGGCGACGACGGCCACCTGACCGAGGCATCGTGCGTGATGGCGACAGCCCCCACGTAGCACGCGGCGGCGGCGGGAAGGAGGAGCCGCGTGAGACCGGCCGCGGGGACTCCAGGCCAGCGAGATGCTACGCGCACGGGCACTGTCGCCTGCCCGGCCGTGGCGTTGACGAGCCGGCGTGGCTGCACCGCCGCCTGCCCGGCCGCAGGCGCCGACAAAGAGGAAGGCGCCCCACCTCCCCTCGACCGCGGCGTGCGCCGTCGATTGCAACGGCCTCGCTCACCCACGCTCGTTTGGTCCGCCACCGCGCCCCGCCGCCGACCGCTTCCGCGTGGCCTGGCCCGCCACCACGCGGCCTTACCTCGCCGCAAACGCGTTGGTGGGCCCCATCCCGTTGCCGTCCGCCGGGCTTGACCTCCGAGGAGGAGGCGACGACGAGGCCGGTCGGCAGGAGGTCGGAAGGAGGACGGACGCGGCAGGAGAGAGAGGGAGAAGAGAGAGGAGGAGAGAGAGAGGAGAAAAATAAAGGAAAGAATAGGAAAATAAAGAAAAAGTGGTGGGTCCCACGTTTTAGAGAGGGAATAGAGGCCTCCGGGAATAGAGGCTTGGAGGTGAAATTTGGAGGCTATGGAAAATAGAGACCTTTTTAGAGGCCTCTTGGAGTGGAGTTTTTGGTGAAGCCTCTAAATTTTAGAGTAGAGGACCATTTAGGCAACATAAGACGGCGTTACAGACAATTGGACAGCACTTGCATCCAAGAGCTCCCACGCTGGGTCGAGTACGCATGTTGTCGTCCGAGGGCTCGGCTCAGGTCGCCGGCAGCGACGGAGATGCAACGGCGCATGTAGTAGAGGACTTCAACGGCTTGGTTCAGCTCCTCAGCGACTGCACGGTCATCCGCTCGGACGCCGACGTCCTCCCTCCCCTTCCTTTCCACCCACCCTGCCCGCTCAATGGAAGGACCTCGTATACGACCCAAACCACAACCTGCAGCTCCGCATTTACAAGCCGATTACATCTTCCTCTGCTTCTGACGGCGAGGAGGCTCCCAACAACTCGAAGAAGAAGCTCCCGGTGTTCGTCTTCTTCCACGGCGGCTGGTTCTGCGTCGGCGGCTTCGACCTGCCCAACGTGCACGCGTGCTGCCTGCGCTACGCCAGCGAGCTCCCGGCCCTCGTCGTCTCCGCAGGCTACCGCCTCGCGCCCGAGAACCGCCTCCCCGCCGCGCACGACGACGCGTTGACCCTGCTTTCCTGGATACGCGCCCAAGCCACCGGCAACACCGACCCCTGGCTCACCGAGTCGGCCGACTTCGGCAACGTGTTCGTCGCGGGCGAGTCGGCGGGCGGCAACATCGCGCACCACGTCGCCGTCGCTGTTGGGTCGGGCAACAACCACCGTGTCGACCTCGCCCCAGCCCGCGTCGCGGGGTGCGTGCTGTTCTGGCCCTTCTTCGCGGGCGAGCAGAGGACGGCGTCGGAGGCGGAGTACCCGCCCGGCCCGTTCCTGACGCTGCCGGTCTACGACCAGTTCTGCCGTATGTCTCTACCGGTGGGGGTCACGCGGGACCACCCGGCGCTGAACCCGTTCGGGCCGCGCAGCCCCGCGCTCGACGCCGTGGCGTTCCCTCCGATGCTCGTCGTGGCCGGGCAGCGTGACCTGTTGCGCGACCGCGACGCGGACTACGTCGCGAGGTTGAAGGCCATGGGCAAGAACGTGGAGCTCGTCGAGTTCCAAGGGCAGCATCACGGGTTCTTCGTCGTCGAGCCGTGGAGCGAGGCCGGGAACGAGCTGATTCGTGTCGTGAGGAAGTTCGTCTACGGTAACACGCTGTCCGTATGAGAGTAAGAGCATCTCCAGCAATGCCACTAGTTGGGATCTTACTCTAAAATTTAGGGTCTTTAGCTAAAATACAAACTCCAGCGAGGACCCTACTTGAGCCCTTATTTTTCATGCCATCTCAAATCCCATCTCCAAGCACCCATTCCTAGGGTCTTGCAACCCGGCTCTCATCCATGGGTCCCACCTACTTTTTAGGTTTTATCTCTCTTTTCTCCTCTCGTCTCTCTCTCTCTCGGACACCCGCTGCGCCGCCGCCTCCTCCCTGGCCGGTCGGCCGGACCGCGCCGCCTCCTCCCTGGCCGGCCGGCCGGACCGCGCCGCATCTCGCTAGCCGGCCGGCCGGAACGCGCCGCATCCTCCTCCTCTCGGCCGGCCGGCCGGACGACGCCGCCGCCTATTTCTCCCGGCCGCCCGTGCCATCGCCTCCTCCGCCGCGCCACCGCCTCCCTCCGCACGGCGAGCCGGCCCGGCCGCACCGCCGCCTCAACGCCGCTCCTCGGGCCGTGCGCGCGCGCCGCCGCCACCATTGGATCCGCATCGCGCCCGGCCGCCCGCGCTGCTCTCGTCTCGCGGGATCCGCGCCGGAGCCGGCGACGAGCCCGCGGGCTCGGCGGTGGTGGCCGGAGAGGAGCGATCGAGTGGGCCGGCGGGTCCGCTTCACGGGGCAGCAGTGGGCTACGATCCCCTCCCGCCCTCGACTCCGACCTTCGAAGCCTTCCCCCATGGCGAGCTCACCACCGCCCACTGCATCCTAGCCCTTTGCTTTCCGATCGTTGTTCTTTGACTGACTGGTGGGACCCATGTAAGAATAGGGTTCTGGATAGTTTTATTGCTGGAGTTGAAATCAATTTTGAGCCCCTATATTTTTACAAGCCGGCATGCAAATGGGATTTGAGAGCCCAGATTTGCATGCCCTGCTGGAGATGCTCTAAAGGTTTACACTTTTGATGTTGTTCATCATCATCTATGGGTTGTCACTTTAATTCGTTTTGCGAGCCACTTGCGGTTATTCGTACCGTTAAATAAACGTGTCATTCCCTTTGTAAATAATTAAATAATAAAATAAATAAACGAGCCATTCAGTTATACTGTAATAAAGAGGTTTTAAACATTTATAAATAAAGGTGCCATTCAGTTACTGTAAATAAAGAGGTTTTAAACATGTTTATGTCTACTTAGGTACTTAGATATATGCCCGTTGGTACGGTTGATGTCAATTCAACGATACTCTATATGCATATCACAGTAATGATACCAAGGTGGATCCATTAACGTGGTAGAATTAATCCAACCATTAAATATAAAGAAAAAACTATTGTTAGTTTCAAAATTTTAAAATCACGACACAAGCTTAGTATACACAACTGCTTGGTATCAATTTTTTAAAATTGCACAAATATTTTCCTCTAAGAAAAAATAAGGACCGAAAAGTTTTGAAAAGGTAACATAGTTGATGATATACATGCAAAATATATTCATTTTGCTAATGGGCGGACA
>JAUNZO010004175.1:0-55209 GCA_031894775.1 Chloris gayana
AACCGTCTTTGCTTTTCTTTCCCTCTTTCTCGGAATTTTTTGCGATTACATTTGTTGCCGCGAGATCCAGGTGAAGTCTCCATCCTTTTTGTGCTGTTTGAATTGTTGGAGATTGGGTTTGTTCGTTTGTAAATTCCTCTTTTTCTTGTGTCGAGAGATTCCGTAACCCTAGCCATCATTGCGGAATCCAGGATTGGGAAAGATGCTCACTACTGATAGAGTTGACTGTAGCGGTTCTTGCCGAGAAGTCAACAATTGGCTCGGTGGAGATGTCTGTGATCGGCTTGGTGAAGAAGTTCAGCTGAAAATGGCTCGAAGTGTCGTCTCGCTGTCCTTGCTTGATGGGTGCACTAATGTACTGACATGCTCAGGCATTCCAATATAAGGAAGCAAACAATATGTTACAAGATTGATGACTTCAGATAATTTGAGCAGAGAGTTTATAGATAGAAGGAATTATGGGCGTCCCATGAAGATCCAAGCACGCGATGCATTCAACAATGTTGCCACAGGATGGTTGGAGCAGCATTTTTTTCATCATGGATTGACTTTGTCAACGTCGAACAATCATCCCTTGATGTTAGTGAAGTACACATGGATGGTGAGATTGAAATTCCTCCCAACAGCAGCCTGGCAGGCATAGAGCTTGACTCTGGGAAACCAACGGCCGAAGGAGGGATCCTGACTGAACATTCTTCTGAAGCTGCCATAGAACTTTCATACTCTACATGTAAAATCTCTAAGGCTGGTGATGGTGGACCACTTTTTGATGGTGACGGAAACTTTGTTGGTATGAATATGTTTCTGGATACTGGAAGAGGTGCTTTCATGAGAAGGAGTGTAATCATTGAAAAATTGGAGCAATTTGAGAAAAGGGTTGAATTGCTTTCATGCAGGAGGAAGAGAAAAAGAGGACGTACACCACGGCTTCAAAAAGGACATTGTGCCTGCTATCCAGAAGGAACTGGTCATGTTAATCAGGCTTGCTTGGAGGACGATCTGGACTCCTTGGGGTATCCCAAGCCAACTGATGATGGGATGGTTTTGGTTAATAGTTTTGAAGACACTTTCGGTGAAAAATACGACTGTGGTCATGGTGTCTGGGGCACGCTTGGTGAAACTCTTTCCAAACATTTATCCCAATGTGTTGTCGCCCTTGCTTCGTACAAAGGAGACAGGAAGTATTTGGCATGTTCAGGCATAGTTACAAAATTCAATGGATGCGCCGTCGTTGTTACTTCGGCGAGCTTGGTTAGAGATCATTTTGACGAAGACAAAGTCGATGAAAACCTCAGGATTGACGTGGTGCTTGCAGACAAACAACGCACTCAAGGGATACTGCAACATTACCGCTTGCACTATACTAGTATAATATAGCAATTGTCAGCCTCAAGGGTTCATGTGCTGTTTCGACAGCCAATCTATACGACCCGAGGGCATATCATTCCTCACAAGTGGTAGCTGTAGGACGTTGCTTCGAATCAGGCGTACTAAATGGCCACACAAGGGACACTGACTTGATGGCACTGGCACAGCACATTGGATTGTAGTGTTATGCAATACTCCTCCTGTGAAATCACAAAGGCTGGAATCGGAGGACCCGTGGTTGATTTTGAAGGTAAATTCATTGGTCTGAACTCCTATGGTTCTCCTACTACCAGCACATTTCGAGAAGAAAGAAATTGTTGCTGAAGCTGACGATGATGGGTACACTAACAGATGGCCCGTACCCAGGCCATTTTGGAATCGCCCCGGAACAACCTGATCAGCGCACTGAGACAAAGTATAGGGAATGGTTGAAGCTATTCTATATACAAAACATAGGCACATAGTTGCCGTTCAGGAGCTTCTGATACTTGTTAATATCTGTCTCGTTTGCATAGTTTAGTTTTATTCTACGACACTCAATATTAGTGTAACATTTCATTGATTTATGCGCGCACAATCCAATCCGATATTTCCTGGAGTCCCATATAGTGTTCACATGTCAACCCATGTAGCATGAATGATAACTCGTGCCATGAACGACAACTGTCCTGCTCTATTTTGGCTATTTGATTTTATTTCTCGTAATAAAACAATCTTAAACCCGGTTCAGTCCAAGAATTTCCATATAAATCTCTGTTCTGTAAAATCTCAAATGTTTTTTTTTGTGGTTTATTTGCTCCATTCAGCATTCTTTTAGTTTTTTTTGTGTGTGATTGGATTGTGGTGTACTTGCGTTAAGGCATTTTATATACTCTTCCCATCTAAAATTGTTGACATTGTTGACTTTTTATGTTACATTTAACTATTTGTCTTATTTCAAAAAAAATAAGAATTTTTAATATTTCATTATAATTTGCTTTACCATCTAATAGTTTGTAACACAGCTTATAATTTTACGTATTTGAGATGAACAGTCAAACTTAACAAAAAAAAAAAGTCAATTTAAAACCTTATGACTTTGACTGTCTGCAAAACGGGTCAGATTTTCTTCTTTGTTCATGCTCACCGAAGTGAAGATTCTGCACCCAGACAGGTGCAGGACTAGATAAGGCAGTAACTAGTATCGTTAAGCAATGCCACCACCATGACCCTTTGCCCTTCTCGAAGCATTTTTTTCTAGAAGGTCATACTCAAGCAAATCAGATTCCATCTATTCTGTATCACAAATTTACAATATTTTACTAATCGTTAGAGAATTATCGTATTTGATCACAAAGAGAATACAAGCTTGTAGGAATGTCTTGATGGTGGAAGATTCCGGATGAGATCTCTTAGAAATTTGTTCTTAAATTTTGCACTGCTACTGTTTTTTTGTTTCTTCACTGGCCAATTCAGGGCCACATTACATTGGAGAACTATATTATAGGTTCCTAATGATGTTGATGGTATACTGCAATAGTACTAAGACGCGCTTACAAAATTCAGAGCAGAACGTTACATTTCACTGTTGACCATGGATTGAAATCCCGATTGGAATCCGGCCGGGTTTCACGGATTCCGGGAATCCCGGTCCGGACCGGGACGACCAGGATTCGGGATTCGGGTGAAACCGGACCTGAATACTGTAGCAATCCGGGATTCCGTCCGGAATGATCGGGATCCGGTCCGGTTTCGCCAGGATTTTTTCCCGCTACAGTCCGGGATTTCAATCCATGCTGTTGACCAGCTGGGCTTTTACGCATTGTGCTCATTCGAATTCAGACGTAATAGGAATTTGCCCTCACCGTATTGGTTCCTGTGTCAGTCGAACTGTACCAGTACTTTTTCCTTCTCTTCCGGTTCTCGTTTGCCAAACCAGCATTGTTCGATTCGGCCGATCGAGCTCCTCCAACTTTTTCATTTTGTTTTAGGGTGTGTTTGTTTCCTCCCTCTAAAATTTAAGCATTGTCACATCAAAGAGAATCTTATTATTTATGAATATTTCGATCAATTTAATGACAAAACCCTATTGATAGATTGGTGCTAATTTTTGAGATGAATCTAATGAGCTTAATTAATCTACATTTTGCTAAAGTGATGCTACAGTAACCTTCTTCTAATCACGACTTAATTAACCTCATTAGATTCGTCTTGTAAATTAGTCTAGAGGCCTATAATTTGTTTTCTAATTAAACTTTATTTAATACTTTTAAATAATAAGATTCTTTTTGATGTGACATTCTAAAATTTAGACCGAGAAACGAACATACCCTTAGACTGAATTTAAACTCGAGAAAGATCGCCTTTTCGCTCCCTTGTCTTGTAGAGCATGCATCCTCGCTGGCGTTTCGTCACTTCAAAGGACAAACAGCAATCGTGTCGATGAAACCATTTTGACCGATATCCTGCATTCACGTTTGGAGCTACGGAACCGTCCCCTTGCCATCTTTTCTATTAATCACAGGATTCTTCAGTATTGCTGCACTTTGTTTTCATGCCAATCCAAACTAATTGTCCTTTCATCAAGAAGTAAACTACCCTGAACCCAAATTTACACCCAAGAAAACCTGTTTCTAATTCCTACCATGAACATTTGTCACCCATTCCTTTTACCTAAAAAAAAAATTTCAATGACCAGATTCCACCTCACATTTTGGCGGCACCAGCACGAAACCAAAAGAGATTTGAGAAGGAGGAGAAACAAGGAAAAGAACCTCCGTGCCCATGGTCACGACATCCTCGCCATTGCCAGCGGCGTGACCTCGGCGAGCGGCGTGGGCATGGGGCTCGGCAGCGGCGACGTCCGGCACACGGGGCACGTCGGGTGGTGCCGGAGCCACGGGTCCACGCACTCGCGGTGGAACAGGTGGCCGCACTCCGGCAGCATCCGCAGCACGTCGCCGTCGCCGTAGTTGTCGAGGCAGATCGAGCAGCACGTGCAAGTGGTGCCCTTCTTGGTGGCCTTGGCCTCCCTCCTCGCCTCGCCGTACACCACCTCCGGGTACCCCTTCAGCGTGTCCTCGTCGATGCCGAGCTCGACGTCGTGCACCTCGCCGCCGTGATTCTGGCCGTGGCGCCGCCGGGACGGAGCATCGCCGGCGTCGGCGGCCGTGACCGGCGCGCGCGTGCAGAAGTAGGAGGCGAGCGTGATGGTGGTGATGAGGAGGAGGATGCCCACGGAGACGCCCACGCCGTAGCCGAAGCCGCCGATCCGGTCGGAGCTGAACATGCCCACAGGCGGTGTCAGCCCCACCGGCGGCGCGCCGCCGGCGCTCATCCTCACGGTTTGTTCTTGGCCGCCGGCCAGCCAAATGGCGCCTAAGACTCAGGACACAGGGAACGAGAAGGCGAGGTGAGGAGTGGGCGTCGGCGTTGGTGAGGACAGCGATCGGCGCCCTTGCTTCCGATCGTTTGGTGCGGTTTTGTTTGGGTTTGAAGGGACCTGCTTCTGCTTGGATCCGGGGCAGGGGAGGTTGCTGCGAGTGCGACGTCAACGCTTTGCATGTTGCAGAGCGCGGAACAGGAAGAGGAGCGACTTGTATATAGACACAGAGAGAGAGAAACAGCGGATGGGCAATGATCTCGAGGTCAATGCGTCGGTTTGGTTTTTTATGCGCCAGTTTTCCGATGATTTGCTGCCGGTTTTTGCTTGCGTGGTGTTTGATGTGAACAACTTGCCCCGTTAGGTTGTGTCCTGTATAACTGTTGATTCGTTCGGCTCGCCAGGGTCAACGCGATCATGTGTGCAAGTTCTGACTTTGTTTGGTTTATTTAGTCTCTGTTGAGCATGCCTTGTAATTTGAGTTCATCAAACAACTACGGGCCTGTTCGTTTCCACCTATATAATTTTTAGAGGGTCAAATCAAAGAGAATTTTATTATTTTGAAGTACTTAAATAAAGTCTAATCTCGAAACTAATTGCAGACCCCCTATCTAATTCACGAGACGAATCCAACGAGGGTAATTATGGTGTTATTAGAAGATGTTTACTGTAGCATCACTGTAGCTAAACATTGATTAATTAGGATCATTAGATTCGTCTCGCAAATTAGAGGGGGTCGCGACATAGGTTTTGTTATTAAATTAATAAAAATACTACTTAAATAGTAAGATTCTCTTTGATGTGACAGTATATAAATTTTAGAGGGTGGAAACGAACGGGGCCTACTTATCCCTCACCAGTTGATGTGAGCCGAGATGGTTTCGCATCAGCAAGGTATGTGCACATGTCACAAAACGCTATTTATCCCTCACCAGTTGATGTGAGTCGAGATGGTTCTGATTTCAAATGGTCTGGGCACTCGTTCCGAGGCAAGTGTGGTAGAAAATGGCAACATGATCGAAAGAGCCTCTATTTCAGATTTACTTTTTTATTGTATCTCGTGTCAATCATTTGTGACCCTTTGAGCCCTTCGGTGTAGCACTGATCAAATTTCCAACGTGCTTGCTTCAGAAAAATCAAACTGTATGTGACACGCTGCCTTGGAAGGTAAGATTACCTAGGCTGCAATTGCAATTTCCTCATGGTGACATGTGAAGTCAACATTAGCAACATGTATTCACACCACTGAAAAAAATTAAAGGACCAAGTAATGATATACCAGGTGAAGATTCTACCGTGATATAATCTCAGAAGAATTTCAAGTGAAGTTATAGGACAATTAAAGTCATGTAAAGCGACAGAAAAAGATCGCGAAAGAACATTGGGTGCTGTTCACATCGACGGAACAGAAGAACATTGGGTACCGTTGAGAAACGACATTGGCCCCGTTCGTTTCCACCTCTAAAATTTAGATATCTGTCACATCAAAGAGAATCTTACTTATTTAGTAGTACTTTTATTAATTTAATGACAAAACCTATGTCACGACCCCCTCTAATTTACGAGACGAATCTAATGATCCTAATTAATCTATGTTTTGCTACAGTGATGCTACAGTAAACATCTTCTAATAACACCATAATTATCCTCGTTGGATTCGTCTCGTGAATTAGATAGGGAGTCTGCAATTAGTTTCGAGATTAGACTTTATTTAGTACTCCAAAATAATAAAACTCTCTTTGATTTGACCCTCTAAAATTTAGATACTTGGAAACGAACGGGGCCATTGTTTTTTTTTCTCCTGCGTGCACCGGTGCAACGTCAGTGCAGTTGAAGGACAGGTTGGTCCGTCTGGAAAGTCAACGGCCAAAAAACATAGAACTAGTGGAATAATGCTATTGTTTATTATGGCTACTTGAGCAGCCTTCCTCCATCGATGCCTTCCCCAAATGCTTCATCCTAAATCCAGTTGGATCAAGCAAGGCACATATTCTATCTAGTCTAGATTCTAGAAAATAATGTTGCTCTCGCTTCCGCTCCGAACAGAAACAGCCGTCCTGATTACATTTTAGCGGCACTTATACTATTCTTCTGTTTGCTTGGCACCAACGGCAGGGTATTTGCCCACTAGCACAGCTCGATTCATAGGCCTTCATATAAATGCCCAAAATTTTTGCTTAATTTTTTTTTCATGGAGTATCTATATGTTTTGGGCCAAAAAAACTCCCTTCCCTCAGCTAGCTTTCAACTCACGAGCAGACCACGGGCCCATGGACAATTCCGAGACACGCGCAAAGCAGCTGCACGCATGGAGCTGTTTCTTTTTTTTTTTTTTTTTGAGGGGCGTTTCTTTTATTTTTGGAGAGCGGCAATTCGGCATTGACTTAGCGGCATTGACATGAAGCTCTATATTTCTTAAGAGTACTGCTATAGTTCCAACCCGATCGTCCTACTCATATACAACTCATGCTATTATAGAAACTAGATATCATCATTTGGAAATTGCCATATATTCATTCGGTTGGACGAGAGTTGGACATTCGGGTTGGCTCTATAGCAATTCTCATTTGTTAAATGCATACAAATAAAATGTTCAGAAAGAAAAAAAAATCTTGAAAATATTTCAATTACATACATGTTAAAAAAGAGAGAAGTATCATGTACCCTTATGTTTACAAGCTTCTCAAGTTCCTTTTAGTACTCCCTAGTGTGGAGAGGGTCTTTTTGACGATGAATTATGTGAAGAATAAGTTATGAAAGAGAATGGAAGATCATTTGTTGAATGACTGCCTAGTTACATTTATTGAACAAGAGTTTTTTCAAACAAGTTAAATAGCTGTGATAGCACGCTTCCAAGATATGAAGGAGTGTGTAGTTAAATTGTACTAGCTATCGTGTAATTTCTTTAAACTATTTAGTTTTACCTTTAATTCAAACAACTTGTATTGTATTGTCAGTTTTGTACTGTTCATTTGATGTAAAAAAAAATTGTTTGCCGTTTCCAAAAGTTTTGTGGTTATCGTCCAAATATTAATGCCCAGCCAATCAATCTCAGCTCCGCCAATGTATTTGCCCCGTGGGTGACAGCAGCTGGACGTCGTTTGGCCGGGCTGACAGGCTGCTCCTTCACTCCCATCAGTACGTCCTTAAATAGAAGGAAAAAGGCAAGAAAATCTGAGACAAGCCGGCACGAAAACTTTTGAAGCCAGCCCATCGGTGCCTCAATCTGAAACGGTCTCACTGATAAAACATGGTTGAAACATCAGCAGCCAACCCATCGGTTCCTCAATCTGAAAAACAAGCATTCCTGCTTGATAGCTTTGATTTGGACAACCATACGACCGTGGGTGCTCTGAAAGCATTGAAGCAAGAATACCACACGGAAGACAGCTCCCGTGACAAAACGAACTCTGATTTGGCTTCAGACGCTTTGTACTCAAACAAATTTCATCGGGCATCGAAAAGTTGAGCAAGCAGCATCTTATGTTGCAGGTCACTGTGGTCACATGAGAATGCATAGGCAGACAGATCTTCGGAAAGCCGTGGGCCAAAATTACGCTTCGCAAGAGCCAATTACACTAAAAAAGAGCACGAAATAATCCCGCACTAAACATCGAACATTGTATTTTTATCAGCAGAGTTCACATATAGGAGCGGGAAGAACTAGGGAAGAACTAGTATTTCTGAGTCACCCCGCAGCAAAACAACAATTTGCTGCCACCATCAAATGTTACTACTGCTGGGCGCACTGCACCCTCTGCGCGCCGCCGGGCATCTCGTCGTCCTCGTCATAGGCTTCCTGATGCTGCTGCTGACGCCGCCTCAGCTCCTCCTCGATGTTCACGTCGTATGGCATCGTCTCCTCGCACTCGTCCAGTTCCATGTCCGTGTATTGCGATGTTGGCTTCGGAGGGAGGACGGCCTCCAGGGCCTTGCACTGATCCAGGCTTAAAGAGTCTGGGAAGTCCACCGAGAAGTGGATGTACAGCTTGCCCTTCATGAACGGCCTCTGATACATGGGCATGCCCTCATCGTTAATAGCCTTGAACGAATCTGCAGAAACAAGTTGCAATAGGATCAGGATAACATGGCACAATTGCTATCTAAAGAAACTAGAAATGATGAGTGATAGTCTTCTTTTGGACAAGGATCACGTACCAGGCTTGACAACTTCACCAGGTTTTGATTTTATCAACAGCTGTCTGTTATCCAAGTGAGTCAAAACAAACTGGAAGCCACACAGTGACTCGGTGAGGGTCAGGGTATGCTCATAGAAGAGGTCATCACCCTTGCGCTTAAACTTGGGGTGCTCCTTCTGCTGGAGCACAAAAATAATGTCTCCGGTGACAGTGTCCGGCTGCATGAAAGCACAAGATAATAAGTACCCAGTTTCATAAATTGGAGCACAAGAATCAGTAAAAAATAAGTGAGAGAGTCATCAAGAATCAGTATCAGTAAAAAGAAGTGAGAGAGTCATAAGAACATACCGCTTCATCAGCCTCACCAGGGAAGGTGATCTTCTGATTATTTTGCATACCCTTCTCAACCACAACCTCAAGAACCTTCTTCTCCTGCACAACCTTGTCTCCCTTGCATTGTGGGCATCTATCCTTGTCATTGATGGTCTCCCCAGTTCCCTTGCACTCGTTGCAAGGGTGTTGCATTTGTTGGATCATTCCTGGTCCTAATTGCCTGATTTGGACCTTGAAACCAGAACCTTGGCAACCAGCACACCTCGATGAGGCTCCAGACTTTGAACCCTTACTGTATAGGCCATGACACGCAATATGAGATTATGGATTAACCAACAAAAGATTCATAATTGACACAAAATTAGCTGAATGGCATACCCATTGCACTTGGAGCAGAGCACATTGCGGGACAGGGATAGCTTCTTGGATGTCCCATTGTACAGCTCCTCAAGAGAAACCTTCAGAGGATGAACCACATCCTCCCCCCGACGCTGCCTCCTGCCCCTACTGCTGCCACCTTTACAACACGTGCAAAGAGCATGTGAGACACACTATGGTCACAACAACAAGAGATCATAATCAGTTTCGTCATGGGACATACCTCCAAAGGGACTTCCACCACCACCAAAGAACGATTGGAAGATATCAAATGGATCGTGCATGCCTCCTCCACCTCCCATTCCCTCCTTGAGGGCATCCTCACCATATTGATCATAGATCTCTCGCTTCTCAGGATCACTGAGAACTTCATATGCTTGAGCTAGCTCCTTAAACTGGATACAAGAAGCATTCTTAGTTCACCATTTAAAACCAGGAAGGTCTAGTTCTACAGCCCGACTTATTGGAAAGCCAGAGGACCAACACATCATAAATATTGTTGTAGCCAGCACCACAATGGCCCAATGTATCATTTAACCTATCTGACATGAGCTGCTGCAATCAAACGATGACATTGCAGTGCGTAACTATCCACTAAATGATACCAAGCTACATTTAGGAAAATTGGAACAATCCAGTTAAATTGAACCAGCAACCCTGTTCTGATTTAAGTTGAGCTTAATAGGTTTTCATAGGACTCGATCAGGTCAAACGATATTGTACTAGTCAACTACTGATCACCAAGTACAATAAAATAATTAGAACTATGATGACCACTCAACGATATTAAGTAGCAAGTCATTCAGGACACGGCATAATCAATCAATTTCAGAAACATATTTAGATGCAGAACTATCGCTCAAAATTCATATTAACGTTTCTAGGGGTGGGTATACTTCTTTCGCGATTAGCTCAACAGTTTTAGGTGAGACTACGCTGGCACTCAATCCGTAAACCCATCGAATTTCCCATCCCCTCAACCCCACAGATCCACATCTATCACCCTGATACTAGGCCACTCAAGTCCCGTCGTTTAAAACCTTAGCACAATCAGCCAGCCACATATCGAATCGGAACGAGGTGAGCTCACCTTTTCGGGGTCGCCGCCCTTGTCGGGGTGGTTCTTGATGGCGGCCTTGCGGTAGGCCTTCTTCAGGTCATCCTGGGACGCGTCCTTGGGCACGCCGAGAATCTCATAGTACCTCGTGTTATCGCTCTTCTTCGGCGCCGCCCGCCCGAACATCTTTGCGAGCGAGACGAAACCCTAGCTGCTCGATCCGGTGGCAATCGAGGTCTCGGGTCGCGAACGGTTTGTGAGGAGAAACAGAGAGAGGAGACTAGGCTAGTTATAGCTGGGTAGGGGAACGGGTGGTCGGGAGTGAACGCTCTGGAAGCTGCGGGAGGCGGGGCGAGCCACACGCGGGCCGTCAGATGTGGATCGGACGGTGAATTGCGGAGCTTCCAGATCCTTCCGGTGTCTTCCTGCGAAAGAGCAGGGGACGGAAGGCGAGGGTGGCGCGAGTTCACGCGACTACTCTTTATGTGGGTTACGGGTCCGGTGTGGAAAGCGAAACATCCGTTAGAGAGATTCCTACGTTTTCGGAAAGATACCCCGTCTTTTTTTTCTTCAGCGCAAAATAGTTGGAAAAGGAATTTTTTTATAAATAACAGAATTTTTTAATAATTTAATATAAATAACAAATCGATTTGAAATTTTACAAAACTAGCAGCCCTATCGCCCATTTAACGGGCGACAAGGAAAAATCGCCCGTTGGTCGGGCGACAAGGGATAAATGTACATGTGAGCGGGCAATTTGCTACAGTACCTTTTTCTTTTTTTGATTTTTTCTGTACAGATTGTTAATTTAAGTTTACTAACGTCTTTTGGGCTTTTGTATGTTAAAATGGTTGCACCAACATATTGTTTACCACCATACCATTTTTTATGATTTTTAGATGTCTAAAAGTATTTTTAATTGAGACATGAATAGGCTTAACTGTTAAGGCAGAAAAATTCAAAAAAAAGGAAAAATCTACTGTAGCAAATAGCCAGCTCACATGGGCATCTATCCCTTGTCGCCCGACCAACGAGGCGATTTTTCCTTGTCGCCCGTTAAATGGGCGATAGCGCTGCTAGTTTTGCAAAATTTCAAATCGATCTGTTATTTATATTAAATTATTAAAAAATTCTGTTATTTATTAAAAAAAAATCGTTGGAAAAGACCAGACCGATAGCCGCTTTGGGCTGCCTTGGCCCGCCTCGATTTTTGGCCCATGTTTCTAGAGTTGGATCGAGCACGTTAGGGTGTGTTCGTTTCCTACCATCCGAAATTTAGCACTATCACATCAAAGAGAATATGACTATTTATGAATATTTCAATCAATTTAATGATAAAACCCTATTGACAGATTGATGCTAATTTTCGAGATGAATCTAATGAACTTAATTAATCTATGTTTTGCTAAAGTGATGCTACGATGAACCGTCTTCTAATCACAACTTAATTAACCTCATTAGATTCGTCTCGTAAATTAGTCTAGAGGCTCTGAAATTTATTCTATAATTAAACTTTATTTAGTACTCCTAAATAATAAGATTTTTTTATGTAACAGACTCTAAAATTTAGATCCCGGGAAACGAACACACCCTTAGGCCCCGTTTGGGACAGCTCGCTACCAACGTGATTCCATTGAAAGCTCAATTCCTACCAATGCGATTGGAACAGAATCGAGCCCACCACAAACGTCATGTTTGGCAGTCCCGATTCCACAGAAATCTCCTTCGTGCGCTCGTGCTCGCGCCGCCTCCGTCATCCCAGCCGTGGTCGCTGCTGCCGCTCGCTGCGCGCTCGCCGCGCGTCTTCGCAGCCTCCGGCCTTGGCCGCCTAATCCCGCGAGGGGCACGACGAGCGGCGACGCCGCCATGGCCGACCGCGGATCCCTGGCGGCACGAGCTGCTGCTGGCGGCACGGCTCCCCGGCGGCGGCGCGGCTCCCTGGCGGCGAACGGACGACGGAGGGCGGTGCACACCAGCAGCAGCGACGATTTGAGGCGGCGGGACGGCCTGGTTGCGACCCGGCGGCGCACGGCGGGCGGAGGGAGAAGAACTCGAACCCTAGCTCGTTCGTGCGAAGGAGCGTATGTTCCGGACGAAAAAAACGGTTCGACCAGGGCTCAAGGGGTACTTCGATGGCATTTGCGGGTAAATAACCATGAACTTCGTGGGCTCTTAGATTTCCAACGCGCTGCGTTCCGAAACAATCGAGGGTGGAGGTGGATTACGCGTTACGGGCATCCGGACCCTCGGGCAAACAATCGTGTGCGTTTCAAGTTGTACCGGAATCGACCTGTTTGGCAACCTTTTCCGCTTATATCCAATGGAATCACCCTAGAAGCTGTCCCAAACGGGGCCTTAGAAGCACCGCTGAAACCCACAGAAAGCTTATCCAAAAGTGACCACAAGAGAGATGCAATGTTGCTTATAATTTACACAAACTGTTAGTTCGACAACATCATTTGAAGAACGGAAGAGTAATGGGCAGTCTCGAGTAGAGAATCAAGAATTTCACTACTTGCCCATCCCAAGAAATGGTTAGATCTAAATTATGCAAGCTAAGAAATTGTTTGCGAGGTTGAAATAACCCGACACTTGAAATCCAATATGAATTCAAAAAGTAATTCTTTTGTATTGTAAATTTATAAATGTATTTGAATGTGTTTGGGAAGTATTATTTCGTGAGAATATCTCATTAGAAGAGAGAATACGAGAGAAACAAACATTGTTGAAGCATAGAATTCTCCAAAAGTGGACGAAATGAATCAAAGAACATTGACCGACCTATCAACGGCACATGTATAGTGGTGTAATCACATAGTAAAGATACGGACTTATTGGTTTCACAACCAGCTTTTTTTTTGTGCGGATAACAGACTCATACCTGTTATAAGGTCATCACCCTGTTATAATTTGCCCTAGAGGAACAGGATGAACTACATAGACCTGAAACCATGTACAGTTTCACTGTCATATTCAGCATTCCCACGATGCGAGCAACCTTGCTATACCGGAGGGATTTCATAATAAAAGTTGTACATCAGAAGGTGATTCAAATAATACATCTACATGCTGGGAACCCACACGCAGTTCAGTTCATGTGCAATTGTCTCAAGAGCCAGGGTGGGCACATGCCCCTATGCTCACTGAAGTATTTCTCTTATCTCAAAATGAGGATGACCTCGAAGAGATGGGCTGCCTCAGTTTTTCAGACTGCATTTAGAGCCTTCCTCGTACGTTGTCACATTGTCTGTGTTAATTTACACACCCAGTTATTATAAGTGTTGTGTTGGCTTCTGAAATACTAATCTGACCTAAAGTTTCATTGCTTCAATATCAGTTAAGCTTCGTTGCTTGGTGAATTATCAAATGTTGTATATGAAACTGTAGAAATGGGTGAAACAACACTTTTTTACTTAGAAATATAGAAATTACATGAAGCAAAGAATTGAAGAAAGCAATTATTCTTTATTTTCTCATAAAATTATGTTCCTTATAAATACCACTTGGGTCCCTTCTTCAAGCTAGGAGAGCACGCCGAGTTCTGAAGGGATTGGTCAGGCTTCAAGCCCTTGCAAGAGCATTATGATTTCACCAGCCCGCTGGCGACTCATGGCTCCGGCCCCTAGCTGTTGTGACGGGTCCTGCAGCCATTTAAGACACCGCTGAGTATGTGGAAGCATTTGAGTGGTGGAGAGATGGCTCCTTCCATTTTAGCCCGCTCCGCTAGCAACTCGGCGGTCGCCGGCTCCCTCTCTCTCCTCCTTTCTCTCTCTTTCCTATTGGATATCGCTAGCTCAAACTTCTCCATTATACTTGCTCTAAGAGGTCAGATAGTTAGAAAGCAAGCAGCTATAACACTCCCCTGTATGCGAGCTTTAGTCAGGGTTCAAGCACGTGTCATAGCAAGACATGTTCGTGTGGCTTTGGAAAACCAGAATGATCAGCAAAATACCCAACATGAGCAAAATAATGAATCATATGTCCGTGAAGTTGAGGTGAGCTGCAGAAGTTACAAAAATATATATGGTTACTAGGCTTTCTATTAGTAATAATTAGGAAGACCAATGTGCTTTTGCTATCATTTCATAAGCTGTTTTGCACATAAAACATTTTTTTCTTTGCCAGGAAATAGTGCAGTGTTTTTTTTTAATTTGTGAACTTTCATCACCATCTTAATTGAATTGCAGGATGGTTGGTGTGATAGTATGGGATCTGTGGAAGATTTACAAGCAAAACTTTTGAAGAGGCAGCAAGCAGCAGACAAACGCGAGCGAGCCATGGTCTATGCTCTTACTCAGCAGGTAACTTTATCTTTCACTTTGCTCCATGAATCCTGAAGTCGTTAACATTGTGTTCAACCAAATGCCCCATTCCGCGGCTCCAAACAAGTACAGTTTCTGGATATCGGCAACAGAACTTGGCTTGGTCTCGTGTAATTGACTAAGCTATTCTCTCTAGTAGTATCTACAGAAAGTTTGCTCTCTGTTGTTGGATTCTTGATTTCTTTTCATGGACTACAGTTGAGGTTTATCCCTGCATGCTAAGCTGGTAATTTTTGTTAGACATATAGATGGTAGGCTTCTACGTGCATGGCACTGTTTTGGCTAGTCTTCTTGCGGCTTGGTCTCCATATTCTCCCGAGGTTTACTTCTATGAATCGGTTGAGATATGGAGTCCTCCCGCCTATATATGTATCGGCTTGGCCTATCGATCAATACATCGCGTATTTGTCTCGCTATCATGGTATCCGAGAGTTCCGATCCTCTCCACCGCTTCCGCTACTAATTTAACCCTAGCTGCGCCGCCACCCTGCCCATGGCCAACAACGCAGAAGCTGCTGCCGCGCGCCGCGCGCTCACCGCTCGTGTCGCCGCCTTCACCGCCGAGGAGCGCCAAGAGGCAGCTCGTCAAGAGGCCGAACGCCTCGAGACCGAGCGCCAGGCTGCCGACCGCCGGGAGGCCGAGCGCCTGGCCAATCTTCGGCGCGAGGAGGACGCTCGTGCCCCGGTGATCGCTAATGAAAACGCGGCGGCCACGGCGACCCTACATGCCCGGGCCGTTGCCGTCCCGAACATCAAATCCCTGGTCCCCATCGTTCTCGAACTCCGTTCGCCCCACTACACCAGGTGGCGAGCGTTATTCTTGAACACACCTGGAGAAGTATGCCCTGGCTGACCATGCCCTTTCGGATGACGACTTCTCCGACGACATCTCTTGGAAGCGCATGGACTGCACTCGTGTTGTCTTGGTTCTACGGAGCCGTCACTCCCGAGCTCCTTGAGGTTGTCCTGCATCGGGAGGACGCGCCACCGACTTTTCGCCGTTTCCGGCTCGGCATCGAACGCCGGTTCCTCGGCAACAAAGCTACCCGCGCCATGCTCCTTGACGCCAAATTCCGAACATTTGTCCAGGGGGATCTTTCGGTCACGGAGTATTGCCATCAACTAAAGGCCATGGCGGATCAGCTCACCACTCTTGGTGAACCCGTTCGTGAGAGTACCTTGGTCCTGAACATCCTTCGCGGCCCGAACGACCGTTACTCTCACATGGCCTCCTTCATCAAGCGCCGGCGCCCCAGGACTACGGCGACCTCTTGGCCGACCTTGAGCTTGAGGAGATCACGCTGCTATCCAAGCAAGGTTCCCAAGCTCTTGCCGCATCTGCCCCACGGCCATCGGCGCTCGCGTCTTCTTCCACGCATCCCGTCAACCACCGGCACTCGGGCGGCCTCCGGAACGCTACCGGCTCGGCGGCTCCGAGAACGAAACCGCCGCGGCAAGCGATCCGGCAATGGTGGCGGCTCCGGCCGAGAATACACAAAACGGCCAGGCTCCCACGGGCCGGCAGCCATCCTACGATCCCTGGACCGGCACATTCACTATTTGGCCTGGTCCCGTCGATCCTCGGCCGACGTTCGGACGCCCCGGCTTCCGGCCGCGACCCGCCTTCGTCGCCCCGCTCGCCCCCGAGCACGCTCTACTCGCCGGGCCGCAGGCCGGCCTACCCTCGGTCTACCACCGGGCGCCCTTCCTGGGCCCTTCTTCGGTCCGGCCTACGGCGTGTCGTCACCGGGGTTGCCTGTCGGCCCACCTACGAGGCGTGCAGCCACCCATCCCGCTTGGGCCTCCCGCCGGCCTTCCCCCTGCTCATCGGCTAGGCCCGGCCGGGCCTCTCATCCCGGTGGTTTTGCTTTCGACCGGAACGCACCGGCTTCGGCGTTCAACACCATGACCACTGCATCCTCCACCGCCCGCAGCAGAATGGCTTATGGACACGAGTGCGGAAACTCACATGACATCTCACTCCGGTAATCTTTCTAGTTTTCATACACCTACATATTCCACCCCTCCAAACATTATCGTTGGAGATGGCTCCCTCTTACCCGTTACCAGCTCCGCTCTGTTTCATTTCCTACTTCGCACGGCTCACTTCGCTTAAATAATGTTCTTGTTTCTCCTCAATTAATTAAGAACCTTATTTCCGTACGCCGATTTACCATAGACAATAATTGTTCCGTTGAGTTTGATCCGTATGGTTTTTCTATGAAGGATCTCGGAACCGGGAGCGTGATCGCCGAGTGCAATAGTTCGGGCCGGCTTTACCCCCTCCCGTCATCCGTGTTTCAGCCGCTAGCTCTTGCCGCCAGCACCTCTTCCACCCTATGGCATCGGCGTCTTGGTCACATTGGTCATGAAGCCCTATCTCGTTTAGCCTCGTCTTCGGTTATCTCTTGTAATAGGCGTGAGTCCCCCCATTTGTGTCATGCTCGTCGGTTGGGACGCCATGTGCGTCTCCCCTTTAGTTCATCCAACTCGCACTCATCTATGAATTTCGATTTAATACACCGTGACTTGTGAACATCCCCGGTTCTCAGTATCTCCGGTTTCAAATATTATTTAGTAATTCTAGATGATCGCTCGCACTTTCTTTGGACTTTTCCCTTACGACTCAAGTCCGACACTTTTTCCACGCTTTCTAATTTTTTTGCTTACGTCTCCACGCAGTTTGGCACCACCGTTAAGGCTGTCCAGATGCGACAATGGCCGAGAGTTTGACAACTCCACCTCCCGCACGTTCTTCCTCACGAAAGGTGTCACTCTTCGCATGTCTTGCCCATACACCTCGCCCCAAAACGGCAAGGCCGAGCGTATCATTCGCACCACCAACAACATCATTCGCTCCCTATTATTCCAAGCTAGCATGCCCCCGTCTTACTCGGGTCGAGGCACTCCATACGAGCAACGTACTTGCTCAATCGCCACCCCACCAAGACCTTGTCCCATGCCACCCCCTTCTATGCCCCCTATGGAACCCAGCCCTAATTATGACCACCTCCGTGTTTTCGGATGCCTATGTTACCCTAACCTATCCGCCACAGCCCGATCACAAACTAGCTCCCCGCTCCACCGCTCGCGTATTTTTGGGGTATCCATCGGATCATAAGGGTTATCGCTGCCTGGATCTCTCCACTAATCGCCTCTATATCTTCCGTCATGTCGTCTTTGATGAGTCCTCATTCCCTTTTTCCGAGGTCACCTCACCACCTTCATCCGACTTTGATTTTTTATCGGAGTATGATGTTATGCCTGTTTTCCCTATTTGTCGTCCTTCTGTTTCAGGTACCTCGGTTTCCTCTCGCCCTGCTCCGACACAGCAGGTTGCTGCTAGAGGAAGCCCCTCGGCACCTGGATCACATGGAACCCAGCACCCCGCGCGCCGCACCATGTACTGCTGCCCCCGTTGGTTCTCCATTACAGGCAGGTGCCAGCAGTACGTGTGCTGAGTTGCAGCAGGGGTCCCTCCACGCCGGCGCTGGTACTCCGGACCCTGCATCCGGCGCCCGCCCACGCCGGGCCCGACTGCGGCCTCGTGCTCCGCCCGTCTCGGCTGCCGGTGTCGAAACCGGGCCTTCCACCAGCACGCGCGTAGCACGTGTGCCCGTGCCTGCTGCTGCTCGTGCTCGAGGCAGTCCGCCGCATCACGTCCTTGTGCACACCCGCCTAACGTCGCATCTTCCGGGACCGACCAGCACGTGCTGCCCTCCCTTTCAGCTGAGAATGAGCACACTATGGTGACGCGCGGCAAACCGGGTTTCCGTCAGCCTAAGATTCCCTTTGATATGCACGTTGCAGCGCTATCTCCTATTCCTAAGTCCTTTCGTGGGGCTCGGCGGATCCTAATTGGAGGACAGCGATGCAAGAGGAATTTTCAGCACCTGCTCGATAACCACACCGGGATTTGGTCCCTCGCCCCCTGGTGCAAACATTGTAACCGGTAAGTGGATATACGAGACACAAGTTTCATGCTGATGGCTCTCCGGACGGATATAAGGCTCGATGGGTGCTCCGTGGATTCACTCAACGTCCCGGTGTCGATTTTGATGAGACATTCAGCCACTGTTGTCAAGCCTCGCCACTATTCGTACAGTCCTAACAGTAGCTCTCTCCCATGATCGGCCGAGTACACCAGCTCGATGTGAAGAATGCTTTCTTACATGGTTCTCTCGACGAGACAGTATATTGTGTGCAGCCCTCCGGTTTTGTTGATACTGCTCGACCGGATTACGTGTGCCGCCTCAACAAGTCTCTCTACGGCCTCAAGCAAGCTCCTCGTGCATGGTACAGTAGATTTGCCAGTCACATTCTTTCTCCGGGATTTATGAGTGCTCGATCCGACACTTCCCTCTTCATTTATCGTCGGGGTACTGATACTGTTTACTTACTGCTTTACGTGGATGACATTGTGCTGATTGCTTCCTCCATGTCTCTGCTACGTCGAGTCATTACTGCTCTTCAGCAGGAATTTTCTATGAAGGATCTGGGTCGTTGCATCACTTCTTGGGGCTCTGTGTCACTCGTCGAATGGTGGTTTTCTCCTCTCTCAGCGGCAGTATATTCTTGAGGTTCTTGAGCGTGTCGGCATGTCCGATTGTAAGCCCTGTTCTACGCCTATTGACACTTGTGCCAAGATTTCTGCTAAGGAAGGTCCGCCGATTGCCGATGCGACGCACTATCGTGGCCTTGTTGGAGCTTTGCAGTACCTCACCTTCACTCGGCCTGACATATCCTATGCTGTTCAGCAGGTTTGCCTCCATATGCATGATCCGCGTGAGCCCCACTACACGCTTGTCAAGCGTATTCTTCGCTATCTGCATGGGACTTTGGACTATGGTCTATGGCTTCCACGCACCGATCTTTCCACCCCGATTGCATACTCCGATGCGGATTGGGCCGGCTGTCCCGACACCCGGCGCTCTACCTCTGGTTATGCGGTTTTCCTTGGTAATAATTTGGTGTCCTGGTCCTCAAAGCGACAGCCGACCGTGTCTCGTTCTAGTGCTGAGGCGGAATACAGGGCAGTTGCTAATGCAGTTGCGAAGACCTCTTGGTTGCGACAATTGCTCATGGAGTTACATATTCCTCTTCAGCGTGCCACAGTTGTTTTCTGTGACAACATCGGTGCGGTGTATCTCTCGACGAACCCGGTGCAGCATCAGCGCACCAAACACATCGAGATTGATCTCCACTTTGTTCGAGAGCGTGTTGCTTCCGGTGCTGTTCGCGTACTACATGTTCCTACTACATCTCAGTACGCTGATATCTTCACCAAGGGGCTTCCATCTTCCATCTTCACCGAGTTTCGTTCCAGTCTAAACGTTCACCCATATGTGGCTAGCGACGTTCTGACTGCGGGAGGGTGTTAGACATATAGATGGTAGGCTTCTACGTGCATGGCACTGTTTTGGCTAGTCCGGTCTTGCGGCTTGGTCTCCATATTCTCCCGAGGTTTACTTCTATGAATCGGTTGAGATATGGAGTCCTCCCGCCTATATATGTATCGGCTTGGCCTATCGATCAATACATCGCGTATTTGTCTCGCTATCAATTTTGATGCTTATGTTTTCCCATGCTACTTTGTCCCTGTTTCTTTTTTTTCTCGAGGTTATTCTCCGTTGGTCAGTTCTTATCAGCAATTTCATTTAATCGCTTATTTGAAATCTTTTCTGGGAAAAATGGAAGGCTTTTGCTGCAGTCAGTCCTCTGTAGCCCATGAGAGGGAAAGCGCACGCAGTCATCATAAATAAAATTACCTCTGTCTTATTTAGAACATTAGAAGTTAGAAAAGAAAAACCATGATATAAGGTTAGGGATGCTTTCAAAATTCCGTTGCCTGAATTTTGCATTTTTTTTGTTTCCTTTATTGCAGTGGCAAGCAAGTTCAAGACAACATTTTTTAATTCCAAAATCTGAACATGATAAGAACAGTTGGGGCTGGAATTGGCTAGAGAGATGGAATTGGCTGCGGATGGGCAGTGAAGCCAGGCATGCTGACAGAAATGCAATCAACACCATACAGAAACCTGTCAGAAGGCATACTTCAGCTCCTCATTCAAACGTGATGACTCAGAGAAATCAAGGCCCCGTTCTTTTCCTGCCCTCTAAAATTTAGCACTGTCACATCAAAGAGAATCTTACTATTTATGAATATTTCGATCAATTTAATGATAAAACCCTATTGACAGATTGGTGCTAATTTTCGAGATGAATCTAACGAGCTTAATTAATTTAGGTTTTGCTAAAGTGATGCTACAGTAACCGTCTTCTAATCATGACTTAATTAACCTCATTAGATTCGTCTCGTAAATTAGTCTAGGGGCCTGTAATTTATTTTATAATTAAATTTTATTTAATACTCCTAAATAGTAAGATTTTTTTATATGACAGCTCTAAAATTTAGACTCCAGGAAACGAACACACCCCGAGACTGAAGTTGTTACCCAGGGAAGGTTCTCATGAAGCTCAATATCATCCTTCTGGACTTGGTGTGCGGTCCAGTAGCAATCCAAAGGAGAGGATTGGGCATTTGGATTGAAAGTTGAACAAAAGATTAACCTTGCCTGAAAATGGTAAGTCCCACACATATCACTCATAGTTCGGAAATGAGTAGTTGTTTCAAAACATGCCAACAACTTGAAGAAGAAATTAGATTTCCATACACCAGACCTGGATGTAACTGAAGATTCAGGTTCACTGTTTAATGAAAGATTCAGGTTCATTCACATGTCGGCAACTACCAGGTGTAGAAGCTGGCAAACCACTGGCAACAAAAATCATGGCCAACCGGTTTGTGAAAGCTACAAGAGATCCCCCAAATATTGGATTCAAGGCGTCATCTTTCCAGCTCCATTGGTTCCTTGCCCATTAGAACTCGACTACAAACTTTAGAAGCCATATGAAACCTATCACCATAAAGTGTGTTGCAGTTCAACAGTTGGCACGTTGGATTTTATCCATTTTTACCGGGACTAGAGTGGAGGCGAGTTAGGTTGCTTTGCTTCCAGCATTTTGTCACGGTATAGATGCCTGATTAACTTCTTTCATGGGATTAGATTATGTCTTGTCTATGCATGTTGAGATTGCTATTTGTTTTGTTCTTATCTTTTTTATATAATTTTGTTGTTGTTTTCTTTGTAACTAAGATATGCAACTTTTTGTTGTTGTTTATTGGTAATTTATTATAGGTGTTACTATTGATAGTGAAGGTGAATCGAGGTAAATATATTGGAATTTTCGTGCTGAGTCTATTATGTCCTGTGAGGTGATTTACGTGCTGTGATTGTGACGACGCTAATCGCTGATAACCAAGCCCTGAGTTCTCTAAGAAGAAAAATGATAAGATCAGAAGGCAAATTGGTACAAGGCCGAAACAAGGCAAATGGGCTGCCAAAACCCAACAAGAAAACCGTTCCTTTTAGGCCTTTTAACTTTAGCCCTTTATTCCTTGCCCTCTCGACGCGTCTTCTAATTTCTAAATTGTAACGAACCCCAAAGCCTTCCCCTTCCCCTGCCCTCCGTCAACGATCTTGTCGCTCCCGAGGCGGTGACCCCAATTCCGCGCCATGGCTGCAACGTCGCCGAGGGGTTTGCCGGTGGCGGCCGTGGTGGCCGTCGTAGCGGTGCTCCTGGCGTCCGTGGCCGCGGCCGACGACCGCAACGGCGTGTACGATCCCTGCGCAGACACGACGGTGCAGCGCGGCGACGGTTTCACCTTCGGCGTGGCCTTCGCGGGGCGCGACGCCTTCTTCTCCGGCGACGTGCAGCTCTCGCCCTGCGACAGCCGCCTCGGCCTCGCCAACCGCGCGCAGCTCGCGCTGTTCCGCCCCCAGGTCGACGAGATTTCGCTCCTCACCGTGAACGGCTCCTTCGACCCGGTATGAATGACCCTCAACGCCTCAACCCCTAAATCATTCTTCTCTTGATTTTTGCTCAGCTAGTCATTTTCTGTATGATAAGATATGTGGATCGCACAACGGAAACATTTACTAGGAACCCTAACTGATATCATCTTTTTTCTTTTTTTCATCACTGAAATTGTTCTCACACAGCAAGAATTTAGATTGTCATTTCAAAAAAAAAAACTACCGATTTAGGAGCTGATACAATACTTTGCTACGGAGGAAAAGCCTCCTCTTCAATTAATGAGTGAAATGTGAACCAAAACTAGTTACGGACATTGTCGATCTCGCCCAGCTTGACGAGCCGAAGCCAAAACTTAGGAGCTGGCCTGTGTCCCATCGACACGTTGAGACAGTGACATATTTGGACGCATTTAGGTGAGTCAGAAACAGGGGATGGCCATGGCAGATTGTATGTGGTCCAACTGTCGGCCTGTTAACTTTCGTGAAGAAGTTTCTCCGAAGTTTTATTCAGGGATAGTAATGAGTTGCAGCCAGCCAGCCAGCTTTTCCCTACAGTCATCAAGAGATACTGTTGAGCACAATGCTATATTCAAGATGAAGCTGCCCCTCTTTTTCTAAAAAAAGAAGAAAAAAGCTGTGTCAAGTTAGCATTTTACTGATGAGGCTGGTTGTTTCTACATAAATACGGGCAGGATGTCGTATGGTATTGACTTTCCATCATCAAAACAAAGTCATTATTTTCTTCATACAATAGGTGTGAACTTTTTAATTTGATGATTTTCCGTAGCACATGTATTGCCAAAAAGGAAAAAATTGTGCAGTGCCATTGTTGCCCCGGTTGAGTTTATGACGCAGATACAAAAAATGCACAACACCTTGATCCACAGTGTTGTTGTATCTATATAGTATGCCATACTACTTGAATCAAACAGCTTGCATAGCTCTAATCTCTGTTCATGTAGTGTTGGTATATACTTAGACTGCTAGAGTAAACTTGCACTGTTATTGCACCCAAGAGGCGTCCGAATGGCATCATCTAACGGTTTATTACTTCACCCCGTTGTAGGCATCTTCTGGTGGATACATGGTAGCATTTGCAGGGAGGAAATATGCAGCGAGGTCATTCCCACCGGCCTTTGTTAGCAACAGCTCTTACACAGTGACAGCTTTTACCCTGGTGCGTCTATAAACTGAAATCTGGCAGATTACCAAATTTTCCATTCACCTGCGATGACAATTCGCTGAACCGAATTCTAATCGCTCTTGCAGGTCCTCGAGTTCCAGAATGGCAGGCTGGAGAACCTGTACTGGAAGACCAACGGCTGCGACAAGTGCCCGGGGCAGTCCTCCGACTTTGCGTGCGTGGACCAGAGCTGCGCGATCAAGACGACGAGCTGCAAAGGCAAGGGTGGGCAAGTGGACTGCAACCCGGGGATCCAGCTCGCCTTCTCCGGCACCGACAAGCACGACGCCGTGCTCAACTCGTGGTACGAGGTGTCCAAGCTCCAGCAGTACTCCCTGTTCGGGCTCTTCTCCAACCTCAAGGACTCGTTGACCAGCCAGTTCAGCGGGTTCTTTTAGAGCTTTTTGCTGAGTCAGCATGCTTGTTTCTGTATGTTCACTTGTTCTGTGGAACACGCATTGACCGGGTTGCGCTAGATTTGTCCACGTCATCAATCACGTAGCTATTTTGTAAGTTAATTACGTAAGTTTAGCATTTCCGTATATCATATATATGTTAGATGAGACCTCTATTTCGGACCCAAAAAATTCGTATTTGTATATCGACTATCTGCATCTATACGTAGCTGGTTATGTGTATGTATAAGTTGCAATGCAGTCGCTAGGATCGTTTTGCTGCTCTTGTTGGAACATTCAGGATGAATCACACAAGAACAGGAGAGAACATGTGAGCGAGACGCACGGAAGTCTACCGAGCACGCGAAGTTAATTGAGCATGAAATTCGATAATGAATCAGAAACAATAAAAGGAGGAGTATCAAGAACAATAGGAAATAAACAGTCGTGTGATGTGTGTCAGCCAACCAAGTCAAGACGTTTTGTGGATCAGTGTCATTGGCGCATCCATCATCTAAGGGTCTTCCAAGGCTGTATTATTTATTGAGTAAATTTTAGAAGCCTAGTAATATTTGCACTTGGGAAACAAAAAACTGTAACTTTCGTGATCCATTTCAGAAAACTGTTCAGGTCAACATCGGAAAAAATCACTCACTAATCTCGTCCGTGCAAAGGCGTGAGGTAGCTTATGCCTGTTGTTGAACATTTATCCGGTTTTATTCCGCCAAGTAGTGAAGATGACTGCCGAATCGAAGCCTTTTATGCTGTGATTTGGGAACTAGTATGCGCGACAAAGGCACAATTTGACCACCTCAGTGCACCGAACAGTACCACCTCGGCGCATTGCTCCGTTGGTTCCGACCCATGCGCTTCGACTGTCTGTGCGTTGGACTTGGACCACATGCCTGACCGTTTCCTTCGAGAGAAAGAGGAAGCGTTCTTGCCGGGTGGCGTGCATTCATGTTTGTGGGAGATACTTGGGGCCGATGGAAGAGTGGCGTTGGCAGGACGCAGGTGCGATGCGGCATGGCGTGGCGTGGCGTGGCTGGAAATTGCTCGTGCGGCGTGGCAGGCAGCGGGAGATGGGCGGTCAAGGCGAGTGGAGTCGGCTGTCCCGATTCGCGCGGCGGAGAGCTCGGGCTTCCTCTGCTCCCGGGCCATGCTCGGGGTTGTTGGGTGAACTCCTATATCGGCGGCGGCGGCGTCGCGCAAGGGGCGAGTAGAATTGATTGGGTCAAGCGCGGATGCGGCGTGCTCTGCCCGCGAAGAATTCTAAAGCAGGTTTGACCCGCACGCAGGTCATGCCAACTCGATCTAGTTCGCTCATCTGCCACGGGACGACCACAAAAAGGCGAAATGGCTCGGAAATGAATCGTACCAACTGCCAAATCTAAGAATTACGAACAAAGATCATCAATAATAAACACAATAATAATCCGGTCGACGAGCTATCCAGTCCAGCAGAAGAGGAAATCGACTATACAAGCACTAGGATCCCACGAACAAAGCAGCTACGGCGAGAAAGAAACGAATCGTAAAAGAATGGAGATGAGTATCCAGTGTATCTCTGCATGCGCACCGAACGAAGCAAGAAGCTGCTAGGCCCCGTTGGTGGTGGTGTTGTTGTTGTTGCCGCTGCCGCTGCCGCCGCCGCTTTTGTTGGTGTTCCTGAGCACGATGGACAGGACGATGATGAGGATGATGACGAGGAGGATGGCGATGCCGATGAAGGTCCACTTCCGCGAGCTCTTCTGGTGCTTCCTGGCCACCTGCAGCTGCTCCCGGCCGCGATCCACGAAGGACCTCGCGCGGCCCACGTTGCCCTCGATGTCGTCGAGCTGCTCCCCCTGCGCGGCCACCAGCACGGCCATGTCGTTGAACACCTGCTGCAGCTCCAGCAGGCTCCGCTCCAGGTCCGCCACCGCGCCGTGCCGCTCCTGGATCTCCGCCACCACGCCCATCACCTCGCCGCGGCCCTGCTCCGCGATCGCGCGCTGCAGGAACCGCTCCCCTCCCCGGACTCGGCCAGCGCGTCCAGCGTCGCCTCGTCGGGCTGCGACCCGGTCACCGTGTAGTAGCGCCGCGCCACGGTGTCGCGGTACTCGCTGGCGATCCGGGCCCGCAGCGACGAGAAGGCGTCCATCGAGTCCTTGAGCTTCTTGCGGAGCCCGCCCACCACCGAGCTGCGGGTCCGGTCCGTCGACGACCCCGGCCCGCACCCGGGCACCGACCGGTTCGCCGCGTTCGCCCGGTCCAGCGACTCCAGCCGGAGCTTCACCACCTTGGCCTTCTTGATCGCGCCGCCCACGTCGGCGTCCATGCGGGCCCGCAGCGCGCGCACCGCCGACGCGTCGTGCAGCGACTTGCCGCTCTCGTTCGCCTCGTGGAGGGACTTCTGGATGCGCTCCAGCTCGCGGAGGTCGTCCTTGATCGACTCCACGTCCTCGAAGAACTTGTCGAGGTTGGCGCCCGCCGCGGCGCCCGGCGGCGCGCCCATCTCCACGCTGCCGGACTCGATGTCGCCGCCATCGCCGCCGCCGCTGCGCTTCCACGAGCTGGAAAAGAGGTTGTTCATGGTGGCGGCGGTTTCGATTCCCGGATCCGCCTGCTCTGGCCTCCTTCTACGGTACCCGGATCAAAATTGGTTTCGCTCTGGTGGCCGGTTCCTTGGATCGGGAGAAGGAAGAAATCAATACTTGTAGCAGCAGTTGGACGCAATCATGGAATTGGGAAGGACGAATGACGCGGCGTTGAAGCAGTCGGCGATGTGATGGGGCCGTGACCGTGTGTGCGGTACGCTCTGAAACGCCGAATGCGGGAGGAAGGTGGGAGGAAGGCGGACACGTCGCGAAATGGCTCGGGCTCGCGCCGCCTCCAGGCTCCAGGTGGGCTAGTTTCACGCGGTGGCGTGGTTGAAATTGGAAACAATCTACGCCCAGGCACGCGATTCACCGGATCAACCACAACTGGCCTGGCGGCTCGTCGTTAACTTTTTTTTTCTAGAATACGGTCTAAAACTTTTTTTCTAGAATAGAATAGATCGATCACAATCTGTTTCAGTCGTTGATCATGTCGAGCTAGAGAGCGATGCACGGATCAAGTGACTGGTCAACCTTGACCCGATCAACTGAAAGCACGAGTGAGTACCGGTCCAGTTTTGACTCACACATGTTGTCCATTATATAATTTTCGTATTTATATTAAAAACGAATTTATTGCCGTCACATTGCAGGGTTAGGTATCGGTCGTCCTTTGGTATCACTCGTACTAATCAATGGGACCGTTCTGTGCTTCTAGTCTAGCTAAACGATGCAATCGCCATCAATTCCTGGCCGCTGGCGAACCAATTGTTACGCTAAAATAACGAGCCCTGTAAGCCATTTCTCTTAGACCCTGTTCGTTTCCCCTATCTAATTTTTAGAGAGTCAAATCAAAGAGAGTTTTATCATTTTGAAGTCTTAAATAAAGTCTAATCTCGAAACTAATTGCAGACCCCCTATCTAATTCACGAGACGAATCCAACGAGGGTAATTATAATGTTATTAGAAGATGTTTACTTGTAGCATCACTGTAGCAAAACATAGATTAATTAGGATCATTAGATTCGTCTAGCAAATTAGAGGGGGTCGCGACATAGGTTTTGTTATTAAATTAATAAAAATACTACTAAATAGTAAGATTCTCTTTGATGTGACAGATATCTAAATTTTAGAGGGTGGAAACGAACGGGGCCTTAGAGTTGTTTTGATCTGCGGGTGTTCTGTACGCACTCACCATTTACTTTTCGCTTCGCAAGCACCACTTGCTTTTACGCTGAGATTGCACAACTGGCCGGCTCATGCATTGGATCGGGCTGACGGAGCCTTGTTCGTACAACCCACTAGACCTCGACGCACTTGAGTTCTCTCCAGATTTGGGCGAACATGATAAAGAATACAGTAGGACACAAGAAGCAAGGTCTGAAGCGGTGAAGGGAAATAGCCAGGCACCTACCGAGCCTCCCATGTGATGTGGATTCGCATGGCATGTGAACCGGCTGAAACAAGCCTATATGTTGCTTCAACTGTGTAGCTGGGAGGCTGCAAGAACATCTGCAAATTTTAAAACGTCGATACCCATATGAGAAAAAAAAACAAAGTTTTGTCGTCAGTAATAAGCTGTTACGAAGACTTTGGAAATTCGGAAAATCTCGAATGGACGTGTACCGAAAAGCTTCTACAAATCTAATTTTCTTTCCGTCCTTTTAAATGCCAACACGGAGAAATATGGTGCTTTCAATCTTACGGCAAATTTGCAAGCACAAAAAATTGATAGGTGATTGCGAGCTAATGGAGGACTGTAAACTGCAAAGTCAAAGGTGCACGGTTGATAAAAAGTAAATGCTGGCAAATAATACGAAAATGATTTGAAAACATAAAATAAACATTACATAGGATTATCCGGGCACAGATAAGTGAAAAGATACAAGAAAAGCCATGCTACAAGAACATAAGACTGAAGAGATACCCTAATACAATATGTTCCTCAGAATTAGGCATTAGCCAAACAGAAATTATAGTCCATTGAACAACATTACAACAGTAACAATATTAACCACCCCCAGATAATACAGAAAGGCATCTAATTGAATATATAACTATTGCTAGATACTGCATCTGCAAAATGCCAGTGTAATATGATATTAAAAAGGATTTACAAAACCTAAACTATACCATCAGTTCAAGAAACAAAACCTCTAGTCTTCTGCATCTTTCCACGGACAAAAATTTCACTACAAATTATGCACATCACATGTAGTTCATCAGAATTGCCTTTGAAAGGGACCTGTGTAAAGATCAATATTGCAACCTGAATGATCAAAAGAATATCTACAAATATGTGCATTCTATATTGAACCATGAAGTTCTGACGGCCGGGGCACATATTCACATCACCACAGGATCGGAATGGGTGGAGACCAACAGCTACACCGCTGCCATAAAATGTGTTCTTACTAAGTCTCGGGCTGAACTACATGGACAGTCAAGGTGGTTTTCGTTAAACCCATTCACTATGCACTTTGAAGAACTGTAACATAGAAAGGATGCCCTTGATCTGCACCGGCTGACCATCTTTCACTTTCCTCCACCTGTGATCCCTCGGATGGATGCAATTTCCAATGCAATTCATAGTTGGAAAAATTGTACGTCCCGGGTGCAAATATGCACACTTTTAGAGGAACTCTAGCAGAACTGTCAGAATGCACCTCAATTTGAGCAGAACTCAATGAGCACCAAACATGTGGGGAAATGCTCTCTGAGAATTTCTTTTCATAATGTCCACTCTTGGCACTAGATATCACCTTGATGTCATTTTCCAGAGATACATCATACCATCCACCCAGAGCACTGGCAGAATCCTGAGTATGTACCGTTTTGCTCTTGTCTGGCATATCATAAGTCACAACTTTCACTGAAATCTTATGGTCAGCGGAATTGTGAATTACCAACTGAATGTTAACTTCGCAGTACGACTGTGAAAAATCATGTCTAATTGTTTGAGGTCCTTCCATAAGCCACCATATAGGCCTCTTGCTTATAGCACTGAGAAGACAGAAGATGGAGTCAGCATATGTTCAACGACAACAAAAGGACAGTGAATGTTCTATCTGTTCCAACACTTGCCTGCAATGACATGTGTGATGGGAAAGTAAGTCTGGCATTGCCTTTGAAGAGTTACCTACCGCCTTTGAGATCAGAACAAAATCAAGAAGGCTACTTGACCCCTGAACAAGGATCAAGTGAACATATAGGTTAGGATTTAATTTATAATCAATAATAATAAAAGAGAATAAATATGGGCACGTTGATCCATACACTGGCAGTTTGCCAATCAAGTTCCTCAATTTAAACTCTCACCTTGGCTAACTTCCCTTGCTTGTAGTTTTCTTGATAATGAAAGTCAGCTAAAGGGGACCGACCAATGTCAAACAAATCAGTGCCGCCCCCAAGACATAAAGCCATATCTGTTCTGTACAAACCTCTCTCTGCTTCTTTACATGAATCTGTCCCAAAATCCTAAAAAGAAGCATCAGGAAAACATCAGAACTTGAATTGCAAGAAATAGTGAACAAGAGCATACTAAAGAAAAACATGGCATGTAATTAGTGTCTTGCATCTGACATCTTATTTAAAGAATTGACCTTCACCTTTATCTTGAAGAAACAAGATACAGACTGATTTGCGAATATTGTTTCAACAGAGCTGATCGAATTGCATGAAGGCAGTGGTGAAACTGCCCATTTACTGCCAACACAAGACAACTGATGAAGTACAAATGACTCTGATGGAGTCCTGTTAATTACATCCATGCGTACAATATACTCTTGCAATCTTGACGAACACATATTCATAGCAAATGACACATCAAGTGATGGCAAGACCTGTAAATAAGAATGTTTTAGAATTAGCAAATTCCAGAAGCACACATAGATTTAGATACCACTTGACCTCAAATGATAGTAACTAACAAAATAAGAGGTAACACTGGATTAATCGCATACCCTCCCAACCCTGTTCATCAGAAGATTAAGGACATACTTGCTAGTTATAAACTTTCCTTACAATTTAGTGCTTTCAACCTTCTACCCTAGTAAAATAAACTTTGCTGGGAAACCACTCTACAATTCACCCATACATAGGTCAATGTCAAACATGACAGAACCCTTTTTGTCACCAACACCCAACCTAACACATATTGTGTAAGTAGGCAAGTCAATATTACAATAAGATCCTAAAACACTGTACACAGGTAGTAACCTTAATATTGTAATGCATGCGCAAAGTCCGGTATTTCATGTCACTGGAACCCTCAATTTCATAGTATAAAGAAACATAAAGAGAGATATTTCCCGGAGTTGCAGCATGAAACCAAATAGGCCAAGAGAGTGCTTCTCCTCCTTGGATTTCAATATCCTGAAAAGAAAAAAAAATCAATATTGTAGAAGAAACATAAAATGTGGATTGGTCTGTTGAGGTACCCAATAAAAATTGATTTAGACCACCTCACCTCAGGAAATTCAAATAGCAAACCCTTGGATTTTTCTTTAGGTAGTCTGGGCGATATAGCATTGCTTTCTGACTCTGCATGTTTCCTTAAGCAGTGTGGAAACTCCATGTCTATGTCTGATGAATCACCAGGTATTACAAATCTTGGGTTGCTAATTTTCATTTTTATTCCCTGCATTATAAGATTGGAAAGTGTTGAGAAAGGACACTCAGAATTTACATAAACTCATGATCACATGTAGAAACTCAGCAACTCTTTATAAACAGAAATATAAAGAGGAGAGAGAAATAATGAGTAAAGGACCTTCACAGCATAATCTGAATGGTTCCTCAGATTTAGTGTGAGGAGCTTCAAATCACCAGTAAATGCTCTCGTTGGCATGTGATCAATATATCCTGTTAGTTTTGGTAGACCCTGGAGGAATAATTTAAAATTATCAGCATAGCAGAAACCAATATTTAAGAGGACGAATCAAGACAATCAAGACAAGGCTAGAAGCTATAACCTTTATTACAATCAGATTGTAGTTCGCAGAATGCCGAGGACCCCTTTTTCCTTTCTTGTTTTTCTTCCGTCTGTCAAATTCAAAGTATTGATAGCCTACTACAGAATCTGACAGTGTCCAGCGTACCCCAAGTAACTTCAAAATACCTTCAACTTTTGGAGTAACATCAAGTTGCACCTAATAGAGTTAAAACAGAAAGGGGCAATTATCTTGGAAGACTGTTTTCAAAATGAGGGAGTAAAGGTAATATAAAAAGCCGATTGTTTCAAAGAAATCAAATCAGCAAAAGCCAAATCTGAAGGAGTAAAGGTAATATAAAAAGCCGACTCGATTTGAAAGGCATGTTTTCAGGACAATGATTCACTAATCCAACTGTTACCAAAAACAAAATATTTGGCGAAAATATGAATAAATGAGATAACCTCAAAACCAGTGAAGTATTTGACCTTCGTGATAAATCCATGTCATATCTCTTATAATTCAGATTTAAGGAAACAGATTAAGACATGTTTGGTTACAGGTTACCGCGTCACAGCATACTATGGATTGCACTAATTTAGAGTATTATTTGCATTCAACCTTAAATAGGATCTATTTCCGGTGTCCTTTTTTAAAAAGTGCTTAACAATACTTGGACTACAAATCTTTGTTAGCACCAATGCCAAAACAGCAAAAGCTTACTTGAACAGCAAGAGCTTCCAGTAAATAACCATCTAGACACATAGGGATGGCAATTCGGGTCCCGGATGCGGAGACCCACCGCCCGCCCGAGACCCAACGGGTGCGGGTGCAGATTCTCACCTGTTGCATATCTTTGTGCGGGCGGGCTTTTGCTCCACCCGCCCCGTTGCCATCCCTAGACACATACACTTTTTTTCATTTGACCATTAAAATATAACAAAAGTGTTTGAGAAAGTTTGGTTTGCTATATGCTGTCAAGGTATCAGAGAAGATTTCCAGGGCACAATCAATATTGTGTTTGAGAAAGAAAGCAACAAAACGAAGTCATACCTTTTTACTTTCACCTCCTCCCAATACAATGTCAAGCTTTGACACTGTGAACTTACTTTCATCAGTCTCAAACCTGTAGTAGTCAACCAGAAACAACAATGATAGCCATGAGAAACTTGTACTGCTGGAAGGGGGTGCGGCGGTTAAGTATACATCAATAATTAGGGAGGAAAATACATTGAGACAGAAGGTTCTTCGTTAACCTTGCCTTCCCCAGCATCCATGGTCAAAGCACTTACCTCTGCATAGTAATGTGTTCCATCAATCAACCATGTAATTCCCCTACTTTTAAATTTCTAGAGAAAACTGTTTAAAATCTCAGGAAGAAAATACAATACCAGAACTTAAGTCGTCCAAATTGGTGGAATGCTGGCACAAAAGAGAGATGCCGGACACAGCAACAGAAATTTGCAGCGGATTCTTTAGCTCAATAGTCAATTTTACTGCTTCTGCAACCAACAAAAATATGATTCAGAACGCCATTACGGAGTATTACACTAGAAGGCTGAAAAGAAATATGGTGTCAGATTCAATATAGATCTCATCCACTTTCACATTTTTATTTGGTGACGAACATGAAAATTCACATAACATTTAATGTTCCAATACTACGCACAGCATAAACCTAGCTTATGAATTACCGGGTTTGGAAAAATTCTAGTTTTCCTCTGCTACAATAAACCTGGCTGTGCAGTAGTCAACATTGTGATGTGCAGTAGTCAACATTGTGACAACTACGGGTGATAGTCACATTCCAAAGCTCCTAGATACTTCATACAGTTGAAGTGACTACGGGTATGCAATCATGTAAAGTTTAAACTACATACAATTTCAAACAAAATACTAAATATAAATGTAAGGGGCAATTGCAAAACTACCATCGTTTCAGACTCCAATAGCGTTTTCACCATCGATTTTCAGATTTTGCAATTTTACCATCAGTTTTTGAATCTGAACAACTTCTACCACAAGACCATTGAGAGGCCTTAATGGTGTTAACTTGCTTGCACAAAGACAAAACTGCCCCTTTGCGATTTTACCATAGTTTTGATCTTTACTTTGTGAATAAACCACAATTTGATATGAGACATGTCAATACATTGCTATTTGGAAATTTGGATCTAATCTGGTATGAAATAAAGAGTTTTGATCAAATTTCATCAAAATTTAAATTTTTGACAAATTTGATTTTCAAAATCCAAAAAAATGGGCCACTATCTCGCAGTAAATGACAATCGGCAGCAATGGCTGGACACAAACAAATGTACCTACAACAATAGGCTACGGAACACACCAAAGATCCAATGCTCATGAATTACAGAACAGAGAACGGCAGAGCAGACTAGCAGCAAGCCTGAGATCCTTCCAACGCAATCATGCCCTGTAAAAGCAGCCCAATCATGCCCGGCTGCAACTGCAGGTTCTCTCATCCATCACGGCGAGGCTGCCGGCGTGAACGCAGAAGTGCTAGAACGCGAGCTTGAAGTCCGGGATGTAGAGCTTGATCTTGGAGTTGAACAGCTTCGTGGTCACGACTCTGGCGAAGAAGGGCAGCTACTCGTTGACGGGCAGGATGAGTGGGCCGAGCATGGTGATGTTCGTCTTGAGCATGCCGCTGGCGATGGACATCAGGTCCACCTTGAACAGCGACACGCCGGTCCCGCCCTTTCCGGTTGACGCGGGCCTGCTCCCTGTCGCCCTCGCCTAAACGCCATAGGCTCGCCGCCGGGCCTGCCGCTAGGGTTAGGTCTGGGTTGGTAGAAGAGAGGTACGACTTGGGTTGGAGAGAACGAAACAGAGAAGGGGCAGGAAGGTCCGATGCGTTTTTCCTTTTCTTTTATTTTTTTATTTTGTTAATCGGGCTGAAGCTAACGTCGGCTCAAAGTGATGGTAAACGGCGCACGGGGGCTGAAAACGATGGTGATTTTGCAAAATCTCAAAAACGATGGTGATTTCGTAATTGGGCTTCAAAATTATGGCTGAAACGCCATTGACCCTAAATGTAATAATACAATTTCGACACTGGTTGGCATTGGAAGGGCCATCAGAAGGTATATTCATGATTGACAACAAGACGTTACCTCCAGCCACACAAACAGAGAAGTCCTTGTATTTTCTCAGAGCAGATGATTTTGGCTGAGAATCCAACCAATTAGTTCTGACAATTGATGATGAAGGGATCATTTCTTCCTCAAGCTCCTGCCAAGTGCTTTCGCTAACATCAACCTGTTAGGAAAGGCAAACCACAATTTAGATATGTCTAACAATAGCATGATTACTATTCACTACAAAAAAAGACATGGATAAAGTCACAATGCTATATCAACTGAGTATGTCAACTGTTATCTGTTTCCTTACATCTGCATTTGACGCATAAGTGCGATGATCTTCATACATAACTCTGAGTGATGACATGTTGAAGACAGGAAGTTGAAGCTTAAAGACATCAAATTTCTTCCCCATATTCTATCAAGTATCGACAGAAAAGAAGGCAATTAGAAGTGACACAAAAGTTTGATTGAACGAAAGAGAGTATAGCAGATTGAATTGAGAACCTGAACAAAATGGAAAAAATCGTTGAGGAACAAGCTTTGTGTAGCCACCGACTGATGGCTACAAGCAACAACCTCCAGCAAGTGCTTGATGGCTACATCAAATATCCCAAGGACTCCATACCACCTGTTAGCACACACACACCAAATATAGATTAAATACAAGAAAACAAATAAATATTAGCTGAGAAAAACATAACTACCTCCCAACATTAAAATGTACATGATCATTGATGTAACTCCAAGGATAATGTTTGTAAACAAACAGAGCATTTCTGTATGCCCGAACAGCATGTTGTTTCTGCATTAAGAGAAAAAGAAATCAGTATCAACAACAACACAAGATGCATCTAAAATGTTTATAACAGCGGCAAAATAGTTATAACAGACCTGATCAGAAATGTAGTAACTGTTCCCAGCTAAAATTAGGTGAAATCCATATTTCCGAAGCATAGGTGGATTGGACAACAGATAGCAAAAAGCAGCTTGCTCAAGCAATACAGCAGAATGCAAGGAAGGTTCCTGCATAGTAAAAACTTCAATCACATGAGGATTAATGAACTAAAAAGCATTCCAAAAAGGGAATAAAGAAACGAAAAGAGAAAGGTTCCATGTCATGCAGTGGTAATGCGAAATCTACCTCATTCGAGATGCGGAAATATACATTTGATGCATCCCTGTATTGTCCCCTTGTTTTAAGCATTTCTGCCCACCAGAGGCCACATCTTGTAGCATTTCTCTGCCCAGATGATCCAATTCTCTGAAAACATGGATAGTGAATTAAGCTCTGAATGATAGAGCAATATTAGATAAAACTTTTTTAAGAGTTCAAATGTTGTCTGTATCATGGGAACCATGTCCCATTTTGCTTTCAAGCATTGATATAAACATATCTCAAGATTTTCGAACCCAAACGGCCAAATTGCCCATAAAGAATTTTAACACTATAGAGGACAGTTTTAAACCACTGAAATCCATATGTTCTAACATTTTTCTGACATGTTGGGTATCACTACAACAACAAAGCCTATTAGTCGCAAGCAAGTTGACATGTTGGATATCACTAAGAGAAAAAAAAAACTAGAATGAATGTGGCGCCAGACTGCTGACCACTTTATGAAGCCATTACATCAACTGATTTGTGGTACACGATACCAGCGGGGTTTGGAGCCATATTACCAACATGACACTTCTACAATAAAAAAGCGACCATTCTACCAAATGATTTCTGGCAAAGGCGTATGAAAATGAAGCAAATAGTGCTAACACATAACAAAAAAATTACATGACACAGCAATTAACATATTCAGTGCTAATTTTGAAGGGAAAGAATTATTTTCCTACATATCGAAATTTGAAGTAAAACCCTAAAGATAGATACCAGATATGTACTGAAGGCATTTTCCATGCAGTACTCAGCATCCTTCCTTGACTGATCCAACATGAAATAGCAGAGTCCACTCATCTCCTGCAGAATGGCAAATATACTATCATTAAAGCAATATCAAGTTGAAGCATTGGACACCAGGTCACCTCACATTCGAACTTTTTTTTTAGGGAAGCCATCCGGCGCACTTTATTGATTGGCAAACACAGTTACATCATTAACCAGGTGCTCAAGAATAAACCTAGGGGCATCGTCCCATATACAAGCATTTTTTTCAATAAAACTTGTTTCAGCACTCAAGAAGCAATTCAGTAATGATCTGGAAGCACCTAAGCTACACGTTTGACATAAAGTGCAGAAATAGAGATAATTGTGCTGCTAGTGGAACATAGTAATTGTCCCCTGTCAACATTTTTGGGTTAACTAGAATCAATATGTCCAATTGACATAGCATATAAAGACATTCCTCAGGAATCACCAATTTCAAACCCAGAAAAATTACAATGTACATTCAGCACAAAATTTAAAAAGAGTAAAAATGTCAGGCACCTGGACACCAGCAAATCGCTTCCAGGCCTTATCAAGCTTATAATCTGTAGAGAGTAATCTGTAATTGGACAAAGCAAGCTCGTAGTCCCGTAACATGAAAGCAAAATCACCCAGAACTCTAATCTGTGATTCTATGGACGTGAATGTATACCTGATAGAGAAAAAAAGTATTAATACATGTTAATAAAATTCATACGGTGATTAGTCTCAAGATCTAAAACGAACACTTGCATTGGTCCATTTGGCGCCTCTGGAACATCATCTCTCTTTCTCCACCACAAGTTTTTTATTTGATTTCTAAAGCCCTTTCTTGTCGTTGCTACCTAAAACGGTACCGAACCTTGTTAGTTAAACAAACTAAGACGAGTGAATAGAATAATACAACAGATTTTTAACAGCCTACCTGCTGATTGAGAACACGAATCTTTTGCTCCATGTAGGGAATGATGTGGTTAGAAGCAAAATCTTGCATGAAGTCTTTTATCTGACAATAATAAAGCTCATCAATCAAGCATCTTGTAAAGTTTAGATGTCAGATGGGAAAGTTTGCAGACACAGGAAGAACTAAAGAACAGCGATCTAGGAAATGCATATAAAAAAATCTATTAAGAAATTCAGTAACTCTATTACTAGACCGACCAAATACAGGTAGTAAAGATTAACAGCAAGAGCTCAGTAGTCCTACAATCCACCCAACAATGCCCATCACAGAATAGACAAGTCACTAGGTACCATGAAAAGTTGAAGTGGCACAGCAAAACTAAATGGAGGAGCACATGATGAATTATGCCTTGCACTGAGTGCTGCATTACCTCATTCAAATCATCCTTTTTAAGGAAACATGCCTCTTCATTATAATTTAAACCAAGATCTTTCTGCATTTAGACAATATAGGCTATAAGTAGATTGTATATTTGCTGAACCAGGTAAAAACAAATGCAAATAATATGAAGTAATTCAGTATGCTCACATAATGTAACCATGAATCCTCGGTGCTACTTGCATCAGCTTCTGTTGAAGAATTTATGCATAATAATTTGCAATCATTCAAACCAAGGGTGCTTCTCATTTCCGCCAAGACATTTACGGCTCTTCAAATACAGGTTAACATTGGATCAGCAACATGAAATGTGTAATTGAAATCATAAAACACAACTAAGTTAAAATTACAGAAAAGAAAAATAGATTCTATAGTCAATGTAGAAAACCTAAGGCATCATGAATTGTAAAACGCTTCTTCAAAATCTTATAGGTCTATGGTCTTATAACTATATAGGAAGTTTGTATTTCGAACCACCCTGCCATATGCCAACACAATCTCACTATAAAGTATGTTTGGTCAACTACTCAATCCCGACGTCTCAGAAGTTGGTGAAGTATGATGAAGAACAAGCACTGGCTGGCTTTTTCAAATAAATTCATTTCATCAATTCTTACAAAGTACACACAGTTTTATTAATATAAGAAGAGCAGAAAATTATACATCTCTTGTGGTCCCTCTTGTTGGTCATGAAGAACGAGATAATGCTTCAGAACCTGTGGATCCATGATGCCTTCATTTAAAAGAGAAGGCAACTGATTTGTGTTGAATAGATCAACAAATTTACTGATTGGTTCTTTGTCCATCGATGATACAACTAGGAGGCCTGTTAATAATAATTCAAAGCATAAGCAGTAATACAGTATGCAAAAGAGCGATTAAAGACAGAAAAAATGCCAAATCTCACATGCCACAGGATGATCAAATGTTTCATGCTCCGAAAATGAGAGTGTCCGCATTAGCTCTCGATTGAACTTCTTAATCCACAATGGGCATAGCTCAGCTTCAGGTTCTGGAATTATAGAAATCAAGGAATCGTATGAAGGATGCAACTAAAAACACTATTCACTTCAAAAATACTGCTATGAACTTGACATCAGCCAGTCCTAAGAGAGTGCCATGACATCAGCCAGTAAGATACATCAGAGCAACAATACAAAAAGAGACATAGACTATTGACACATAAAGTTAATTTCAGAAGTTACACCGGCCAACAATGAAATTATTAACAAGATGAACAGAACAGAAAGGATCACATTCCACTGCCACATCATTTACAAGCAATTTCAGCTACTCATATCATAGCATGTATGTATGCTGACCCAGCAAAGCAACTTTGTTACTACGATCAGTAATCTGAAGTTGAGCTCCAACTGTGGCAATCGACCTTGAAGGAAAACTTGTACAGCTTGAGATGATACGTATTACTTACGGTTCAAAAACTCCATTATTCTTGACCTTGAAGGTTTCTGAGTTTATTTTGGCGATAATTTTTTCAAACTAACTAGCAGAGAGACCGAAAGGTTGAAACTATATCCTAAATGTTTCGTACAGTGTACAGAGGATGAAATTTCTTGAAGAAAAGCAAGGGAGCTCACTGCCGAGTACATCTTCAAGCTTTGGCGGGTCAGCAAGCAAATCCTGAAGAACGTTTTGACTGGCCTCAGAAACCACTGGTTTAATCTTCTCGTCTGCGACCTGGCCCCAAACATCGATGTCATAAAACACTTCAATAAGTATAGGCATCTCCCATGACAATCCCTTAGCGTTCAAGAAAATCACCTCGTAGTCTTGCTTCCGGACGTCAGAAGCGTAAACCATCCGAATCTTAAACATCTGCAGCCTGTATGGCTGATCACTCGCTGTTCGCACCGGCACTGCTCAAACACGCAAACAGAGACAGAGCACTCCATGAGATCACACAACCAACCACGAACAAACTGCAAGTTAATCTGAAGCCAAGCATTGGGAGGCGCATCACCGTCGATTTTTTTGAAGAGCGAGAAAGGGGAGAGCATGTCGACGAAGCTGAGGCCGCTCTTACGGCAGGCGGCCTCGGCGAGCGGGGTGGTCAGCACCATCACAACAGGGGTGATCTCCTCCAGGAGGAGCCGACCGAGGTAGCTCCGGAGCGGATCCATCGAACCAAAACCCTAGCGGAGCTGCCAGAGCTGGTCCGAGAGCGGCAGACGAGCCAAATTGGGGGGCGAGTGGCTCGTTGGAGCGGGCGCGATAGAGCTTCGAGGGAAGTGGTCGCCCTTCGCCGGTATCAGAGTCGCCGGAGAAGCGGGTGATCTCCGGCGACAGCGAGGCGGCGACGGTGGTGGCGCTGGTGGTGATCTGATCTGAGAGGGCGCCAGGTAGAGACGAAGACTCAGGTGGCCTGAACGAGGCGCATACTTGGGCTTCCAGCAATGATTATGGGCCAAATGAAGCCTAATTAAAGCTTCGCAGCAGGGCCCATGACATTCAGTTTTTCGTCAAGTTCGTCGTAATTACGGCTCAAGGTTTTTCACAAGCGCTATAACATTATTACGCAAAAGAATTACGCGAATAGAGCACTTTGTTCGTTATGGAAGATTGGCGGCAACAAACGCTGACATCAGCTTCAAAAGAATTTCAAAGTCATGTAAGTCAAGGGGAAAAAACAAATCCAAGACTTGGTTAATAATCATGTGAACACTTGCAGATACATGCATTATGCTTAGCTTTCTTATAATAAAAAGAAAAACATTGTTCGTATACATAGACGTGTTGCAGCTACCACCAGAGAACAAAAATATAACAAAGAACAAGACCAATCAATTTACAATGTCTTCAAGATGATAAACTGAACAGCTCTCAAGCCAGGTAATTGTAGATCTGCGGGTTACTCCTGTCTCTCTCCAGGTACTCCCGATCAATTAAGCTCTCTATTCTTTTTTTGATATCAGCTGGCTTAACCGGGAACTTGAGCTAAAAGGAGACAACGGATCAACAAGTCAAGCTATACTGTGAGCAGAATAAGAATAATACACACAGCCACAATAGTTTTTTGCACGTCACCTGCTGATAAAGCTCAGTTATTAGAAGGGTGTGGCTGAGGACTTTCCTTGTCTTCATTATTCGAACAATAGCCGCATCAACCTGCATATGCGTACACAAGTTAGTTGCTCACAGCTACACCAATAGATATTTCAATTTGTCAGCAACTTTCACGTAGATAGCTAAAGTACCTGATACTGCCGATCCTGAAAAACTCGCTCGGTGGTGCTCGTGTTTTCTTCCACTGTCTCCTTCATCTGAATCGCATTCACCTAGAAAGGCACAACAGAAGTTCAAGCTTAATGGCCTAATAACAACAGAGGACAATCATTTTAAGGAAATATTACCTTTATGCGATAAAGAGGCGCACTAAATTCATCATTAAACACAAATTCATCCTTATCATCAACATCTCTCCCTTTCGGTATCTGAAAATATAAATACAGCTTAAGAGCTGTGAGGTTGAAAATGCAAATACATGAGGCCAAGATAAGAAACACACCTTTTGAAGAACCCTAACTTTGCCACATGCAAGTGATTGCAGGGTTCTTCTCAATTCTTTATCCTCGATGCCAGTAGACTCTTTGATGTCAAGGAAACTTAGCTTTTGAGCGTCATTGAATAACATCAGAACCACACTCTGGTAGCAAACATAAGTTGGTAAGAATTAAAATAGTTGACACAAATAGCTACCATACAATAAAAACTGAAAATTTGGATGAAAACGCACCTGGAATAATGATACTGCAAGTTCTTTTTTGCCTTTGGGGAAGTCTGCTTTTAAGACACAGTGTCCCAAAGAATTTTGCCACATCAAACGCCTTCCACTGTACTTGCTCAAATAGAACTCTTTGAATATATCCTGCCAGAAAATAGATGTGTAAGAAAAAAAAGGTTCACTAGCACATACTCCCTCCATTTTTTTCTGTTGACGTTAGGACAGACATTCTAGTTCAAGACATTTCAAAAACTAGCTTCCTTATCCTAATATCAACAATACATAAACAGAGTATAACATCACCTAGGCCCCAAACTAACCTGATAGACATTCAGTTCGTGAGGGAGTTTCACATCCATGGGTGGATACGTTGGCCAATATCTGTAAATAAACATTTTTCTCAGAATCATGTATTCATGATTGACAACAATGAGAATTGCATAGTAGCATGCTTGGCAACTGACGCGGTTATCAATGCAGCAGCAGCCAGCCATAGACTGAAACACACATTGCACATCAAAGAAATGAGGTCAAAAATCCTACCCCGTTGTAAGCACGTGGACACTCATTTCAATGCCACTGGGAAGCTTTGTCCTCGCCTGAGAGGATTGCTTAAACGATTCATTTATTTCTTTGGATAGTTCAATGTCCTACAAGAAAACAATAGTTATAACAAATGTTACAAGTGTGCTGCATCAATAGGAAGAAATGATATGCAGGGGCAGAAGATGATATAATTAATGCAGATTCACAAAATAAGATAGACTAGCAAAATCGTGGGCGATAAGCGCTAACAATACCTTGAACATCCCCTCCAGCTTGTTGGTAAACTGACTTCCGCACTCAGTTTTGAGCTGTAAACACAAATATGCTAAGTTGTCCAGAAAAGTCACAACTGACAAATGAGAAAACCAGTTTTCACACTTAGAAAAGCCATCCTTACTTTTGTGATCATTGATTTTTCAGCATCTATTGATGCGCTCTTCCCTAGCAGCAACCTCTTAGCTAGATCCTTCTTGTAGAATGCCTCGAAAACATCTTTACCCTGCATATGACGAAATATAAAACTTATAAATACACTACTATATAAATTGACTTTTGTATTATCAGGATTGTCAGGTCTAAACGATTTTGCAATTACATAAGATACTTTTCTCACTTTTCCTAGAAGTCTCCCAGAAGAAAAAGAACATGGTATAGAGCTTATTGTTACTTAAAAGGTCATGCTTATATTATTCAGTTTGGGAGGGCCTAAACTTATATGTCGTTGATGGATTTCAGATTAAACCTTCCAGACAGGGTCCTTCAAAAACTAAAGACAACTTTGAAGTACATAAATTTTATTACTACTCAGAATTTCTAATGCATTTAAGATACAGCATAGAAATAAGTACAGCGACATTATTAAACAAGAAATGCAATATAATCATTGGATTAAGAAAAAGTGCCTCAGTAACTTACTTGTATGAATCGAAACAGAACCAAAACTTTATCGAGTATACCCTCCAGCTCTTCTTCTGAAGTCCCTTTATTACCAGCTCGAAGTTTCTCATCAAGAAACTTTGCAATTAATTCAGCAGGTCGATTCTGATAGGGGAACAGGAATCCCAATCATTACATGGGGAAAAGGCAATATTCAAAGTTTCAAAGTATAACACATAAAACTACTTATCTAAAAGGAACTAAAAGACAAGCTATAACAGGCTCAAAGTAACTAAAACCACAGGGAAATGGAATCTTCTGCAACAAAGTCGCAGTCCCAGACAAACGTGAGCCCACGTTTTATTGGCATTACTGCAGAGAATCTCCTTCTATAACGACAGGTCACACTGTTTGTGATTTGAAACATGAAAGATTCAAAGTGGTTATTATAACCCTATGCAGTGCTAGACGGTGGCCGGTTGTCTTATCTGTTATATGCAATATACATTGAGCACAATATGCATGTTTATTTTTTACTACCTTTGTGCATAGTGATGTATTATGAAAGAAAGAAATATTATGACGGCATCATAAACTTCTTTTACTTGTCATATAACTACTGCAATCTCACCGCAACTCTTTGGAATAACTCGTTGGGCAAGAATAATTAATTGTAAGTGTTAAGAATAAGTTTAACAGCACATGATGAAAGACGTCCATGAAAAGAAAAAACGTGTTGACATGCATCCATTAATACTGTAAACACTGGTCAAGCCAGATGATAAAACCGGACCCACCTGGCGTAGATTGATAAGGTGCTCAAATGAATCTTTTATTGTATTGGAGAAAGCTTCATTCTTGGCGAAACTTTCTTCCAATATTTTGTCAAGAGATGACTTAAATTCCAGAAGAAAAGGAACTAAATCTTTATCCTTTTCTTCATCCATAATAACACCCTGACCTGTGGCCCGGATATATGAACTAAGCGCTAGTTTAAGCAACTCAACAGCATTAACCCTCTGGAAAAGGTTGTACATCCTCAGAAGGTCATTTACACGATTTGCATCCATAAGCATTGTGAATCCCTGAAAACAAACCAAACACAAAAATTAGTCATGCACAAACAAAATGAGAGTAGAGCATAAGCCTAGATAGACCATGAACTATATGCAAAGGAAACCAAATAGTTAAGTTTATAACCCCCACCACCCAAAAAAAAAAAGCACGAAAGAAAACGTTCACCTTCTCAATAATTGCAGAGGTATGTCGTTCTAGCAGCTGCTTTTCAGTAGTTGCTATCAGTGGCTTCCTTGTGTTAGCTTCCAAATAGAGAATGCACCTTTCATGCTCTTCTTGCAACCTCGACTGCATAATCAGGTGCAATATCATCTGTTACCTATACCTGACTAGATAGACCAAGAAAACTACAAGAACAAAACAAATTCAAGAATACCTCCACATGCTTCAGATAATCTGGAATATCAGACTGTTGCATATATTTGACACCTTCCGTAGCATAAAATTCAGAAGTGCATTCAAGAAAGGGCTTTTCAAAACTCTCAGAATACATTCCAAGAGCAGTAAACATCTTCAGAAGATGGCTAAGTAGTGTTCTGTCTATTGCTTCACCAAGCCTGGTCAGGAACATAGATTAAGAAGGGATCATGAAAATGAGGTCCAGTGGAACATAAGTTTAAAATTCCAGTTACATAAAATGAATCCCACACACATATGTAAGTACCATGGCCATTAATCACCAATTCCAGTAATTAGTTTTTGGTAATAATATGTTTTCGCAATTATTTTTGAAAAGTCTGACAGTGTTATTTCAATTGACCATTCAACTCACAAAAACTATAGACGGCATAGTAAAGCATAGCCACTGCCAAATAAAAGCAAAGCTAGCTGAATCAAAATATGATAGTTGAGTTAAAAAAAAATGTGTGTTAATAAGTGTAAAATGCACATCATGTGATACTTGATACGTTTATAACTTCTGGATAGTAAACAGCATGGTTTCATAAAAGCTTGGTTCCTAATCAGATAACTCAAAGCAAATAGTCTGCAAAATATTGTCTCAACTTTCAAGGTCCTAAACAGAGTAAATCAATAAGTATTGTAATTTCATGCAAGAGGAAATCATTTTCTCTTTTCACTGGTCACTATAGTTGCCACTACTCCACTAGGCTTTTTCATAGGCACCCAACTCTTTTGGCAAACACAGGCACGAGCATCACTTTTATGGCCAGGTATTAGATACGGGTGTGTACTTTCCTAAAGCCCAAAGTGCACATTTAGTCACTACTATTATATGTTTATTCATCGTCTCACTGAAACAAGAGACAAAAGGACTATTTAAACATATAAGTACAAAATTCAAATCCAGACTAATATGAGTTTTCCAAATTCTGCTAGGTTGATGGGTAAAAGAATATCAGGTGGTTTCCAAAAAAATGTAGATACAGGTTCAGCATAAATGTTGCTAATGATTTAGGAGATTTTTGTATACACGCTAATCGTGATAAATGTCCACGATCAAGCTACACACAGTGATTATTCAACTTGCAAACACAAGTCTAGTTAGAAATTGAGTCATCAGCTGTGATACAATCAATCAATCAACAATATAAAAGCAAATAGCTACACAGAAGCTCAAACAAAATGTTTTAGGAACAATAGCAATGTCATCAATGATCCTATGGTTTAATCCAAAACAGTAGCAATCATATCTTCATCTGAAAGTTAATTAACAGAAAAGAAAAATCGTTCACATATGGTGAAGGAGATGAGCAGGCTGCGCACAGGTCACTTATAGAACTTATTATCACAGACGAACATGCATACCTCTCACTCTCAATCAATCTGAGAAGGCCGGTTACAGTTTTGTGTTCAATCTCCGGGGAAAGTGATAGGTGCTTGCGGAACAGCTGCAACCCCATGTCCCAAACTGAACAAATATTTGCAACATTCTTGACATATTTTACATCAAGAAGTAAAGCAATACCACGAATAATCAACATCTGATCGCAGAAATCTTGCCAAGTTCTTTGCACCAGAGACAAAAATACAACCAAATCCGGACTTTGACCCACTAACGCTGATATTTTTTTGGCTATATGTATTTCACACTCTTTCTTGATACGCTCATATAAGTTCGCTCCCAGCTTGTGTAAACAAAGATCGCCAGCAGCCTAAAGTGGTGAAAGGAAAATTACAAGTTCTTTAAAAACAATGCATGGTGAGCATGAAACCTTTAGGTGTATAAGCGACAGAAAAATAACCTGATAGAGTTTCTCAACATCACATGAAAGTTTCTGCTTGAGAAATATAGCTGTTATGGCATCCTTCAAAATTGCCCATGTATCCTCCTCAAAGTTAGTTGGTAGTTTTGGTTGACCTGAAGGATTCAAAATGGCCAGAATGACAATTAAATAGACAGGTACATTTACTATAATAATCACCATTTTAATGACATACAATCACATGCATGTAGCAAGCTATCAGGAACATCTGAAATAGACAGGCAGGTACAGGGACTTCAGATGGCACTAACATAGATAATCGTTTTTTAAGAAAGAATAATACCCGATTTATCAGTAAACGAAAGATTCAGCTAATTTTTCTAGAATAGCAAATAGATCTAACCAGCTTCCATGTTTCAAGCACAATTGAGCCTTTTATTATGTGAGTATAAGGGGACCTGGCGAGCAAGCAAATGATTTCTCTATTAACTACTCGCCGCTGCTGGAATCAGTTTGCTCCTAGTGAATTCCGACTGTTTTGAGTAACGGGGTTGGTAAGCAGACAAGTGATTTATTAACTAGTATTAGTCGCTGCTGGAATAAGTTTGCTGCTACTGGATTTTGAACCTAAAATGCTAGGAAACTGAAAAAACAGTAGAATAAACGTCAATTGCTACAGAAGGCCCATCAGTGTCGACTAGACACAGACAGAGTGAGAATTTCAGCAGAGATGGGGCACCTATTTTGATGCGGAGGGGCTTCCGGGCAGAGGTCGATGGCTGCGGGAGCGTGGCCTTCTTGCGGAAGAGGTTGGCGGCGACGCCCGCCGAGGCTTGCGGGCTGGGTGCGGGGAGCTCGTCCTGGTCCGCGAGAACCATCTCCGCGTCCTCCGCGCCGTTCGTACGGCCACCGCTCGCGGCGGTCACAGCGACGGTCGGGGAGGGGTCGAGATGGATGCCGTTCTTCTCGGTGGTCCCTGCGGAGGAGGCTGCGGTAGCCGGGTGCTTGGCCTTCTTCATGAGCTGCGGGGCGGGGAGGCAGACGGGGAGGAGGTGGACGAGAAGGGGCGCTTCGAGGCAGAAGGGGCGGCGTGGGGCTGAGACATGAATCAGGCGCCGACGGGCATGGCGTGGCGGGGGCGGCGGCGACGGCGGCAGGAGGCGGCGGCCGGTGCAAGGGTTTTGGGGGCGAGCCGGCGCGGAGGTGGAGGGGACCGGAGGGAGCGAGAGAGATCGGGTTGGGAGAGGAGGGTTTCACCTCCCTCCCTTTTCGTTCTTCTTTTTTCTTTTTTCTTTCTTTTTTGGTTTTTGAGGTGGGATTTGTAGTGTGCGGGAGTGTGGGTTCGATGGGGGCCGGAGGTTCGATGGTAAGACGAAGACGATAGAGGACGTCTGACCTTCGTAAGCTGTTTTACGATTTGGGATTTTTGACTGACCAGTCAGCCATAACTTTTACTCCCTCCATTTCTTACTTATAATTATTTCTAGAATTTCAAGACAATAATAGTTAAGAAAAGAGAAGACATATATACATTTCATTTTACACTATCTTATTAATTGTTCACCTACCTATCAAGCCATCAACTTTTATCTTATCTATAAAAATACTTATATTGTGAAACAAAATTTAAATCCCCGAAATGCTTACATATAAGAATAGGGAGTAAGGGACAATCCAAAAGTGCATCATCATTTTAAAATATCTAGAACTTGATCTGCCCTAACCAAAAAAACTCGATCTGCGGAAGGCATGACGGCTCCGGGCATTTTGTTAATAAGAAGACATTCTTACGTAGTTCGAGAAAATTCTCATTCCCCTCCCAATCATACACAAGGACTCAGGTGGCCGTGTGAGTCGTGGCGTGAGTCTTTACCTAATGATTTGGCTGGAAAAAGCGATGGAATTTTTTCGCAACCGGTGCGGGATTGGGGATCAAACCCCAACCGTTGGGCAGCCAACCCGACGCCTTCACCACCGAGCCACGAGACTCGTCCGCAGTCTACCCTAACCTAACTTATGAATCTGGATGAAACTTAAATTTGGCATGATGATGGATAATACCATTCTCTATACTATAAAAGAAAATATTTTATATTTTTTAATGAAAATTTTGTATAAAATTTTAAAATTATATAATTAAGATGACGTTGATGATATTAAACTATAAGAAATATGACTAAAACAGATATTGTAAGGTTAAATGAAAATTATCGTTGTGCAAAATTTAAGCACTAAACTTATATAGTACAAAGAGAAATTGCATAAGAGAGTAAATGGGACCAACTTAAATTGTTTGAGGGAGTAAAGTGAGCCAAGATTTTATTCGGTGTATAATTCGGACAAGTGGATTATTTAGGGGACTAAAATGGACTTTTCCCTTAATTCGGACAATGTGAGCCATTGGAGCATGTGCCACATGGTGCAAGTAACGTTGAGCCACAATAACACACTTGCCCGACCTATCTCTCGATAACAACTCTCATATTGTCGAACTATGGGTGATTCCATCACCGATCTTTTGTCATTATTTACCAGGGCGACAAATGAACACTACTAAACAGAGCGAGTCATTATCGACTCCGAAAACTTGTATCCACATGTAGCACCTCTTAAACTATATCTCGGACTCCAATTGTCCGCCAAACTTCTTTTGCTATATCACAAGTGAAGAGCACATGATTCGTAAGCTAAAGGGCAAAGTCGATGGACAACTCCCTAATTAAGTTTACCATGAGTTCATCCGTTGGTGCCACCTAAAATTTTTATCTTATTCGACCCGGTATCTCTAATTGAAAGTTGCTTGGGGGGAGGTAAACACCCAATACAAACAATTCTTGAAATCATAACACTTTTCACACGATTAAATTTTCAGGACAAAACTTTTGGCATGGTGAAACAAGTAATTCCGAGAAGAAGAGGAGGTGAAGGTGAAAGTTGCTTGGGAGGGGGGGGGATAGGCAATACAATTAATTCTTGAAAATCACAACACGAAACAAACAAATCAAACCAGATCCAGGACGGAACTTCCATCGGGGCTTGAGAATGAAAACTATGGAAATGAAGTAAGAAGGGGAATCTCCCGATTCCACTTGAATAGAAACCTTACTTCACCTCCTAGAAGTGTTGTACCTGTAGGAATTCGATAGACAAGACACACACAAGTAGATCGGGCAACCATAAATAGAACAAAACAAACAACAAATCACAAGAGGGGCACGAGAGATTTTTTCACCGAAGTTTGAACCCCTCACAAAGTGGTACTCCGTTTAGGAGCTCACAAAGAGTTGGATCTGTCTCAACCTTAATCGTCCCCAAGTGACAACCAAGGTCAAACTCGGTTTTCTTCTTCTTCTTCTTGATTTTTTTCCTTTCGAAGGCGAATCACAACCTTCACAAACTTCCCAAGGCTCACCACAAACTTGAGAGCTCTATGGTTGACACATAGCCAATCTAGAAGAACGAATCTCCAAGAGTAACAAGTGAAATCGGGATTTCTTGCAAGGGAAAGATGTGATCTACGTTGGAGTGATGCTCTCTAGCTTGGATTCAAGATGGAGACTCTCACAAATGGTCTTGGATCTCAAGAGAAGTGGAGAGGAATGAGAGTACGAGCTTGAGTGAGATGAGAGAGTTCAAAAAGCACCAACAAGCTTCCACACCGAACGGGGTAGCCTTTATATAGCAATGGATCAAAAGAGTCGTTGGGATGTAAAGATGGGTGTTGTCGGAACTTCCGTTCGTGACAGAACTTCCGTCACCCCCTTGAAATAGGTGTCTTGAAGATCGGGATGGAAGTTACGTTCATGTTGAAAGTTCCGTCCTAAACTCTCTAGAAATGACGGAACTTTCGTTAGGGACGAATAGCCTAGTCTTAGACGTCGGGGCGAAAGTTCTGTTGGGGATGGTACTTCCGTCGGAAAATTCCTGGAATTGACGGAACTTCCGCCTCACGGAACTTTCGTTCCTTTTGTGAGAGCTAGGTCAAGTTGGATTTTTGGACTTGGCTCTTTTTGATAATTTTGGTTTCCAAGCTATTGTAGGTTCCTAGAGCACATTTTTCCTCCATGTAAGATCATTTTACCTCTCTTATAGTTTGGCATATCTATACTCAAAAAGCTATAAATCTATTCTTTTAGCTCGTGTTCTTGAGTCTTTGTTACATCTTTTTGTATGACGGGTAGCCTTTCTCACAATGTGGATATTTGCATTTTGATATCCTACGCACTTACTCAAAGGCACATTAGAAGTTTTAGTTCTTTGTCATTCATCAGCAACACCCACTAGGGGGTCTAGTTACATCCGTTGAAGGAAATCTCACAAAACGCGTGAATGGAAATGTCGCTTCAGCTCCTATGATGGTTGTTCCTGCATGAATTCACTAACAAAACCATACACAAGTAGATCGAGGCAAAATATACAAAACTCAAGAACAAGAACACATAACAAAAGCAAAGAGAGACGAGGATTTCTCACCGAAGTTCGAAACCCTCACGAGAGAGGTTCCTATGTCTCTCTTGAGGAGCTCATAAAGAGTCGGGTCTCTCTCAATCCTAATCGTCTCCAAGTGATCACAAAGATCAAACTTGATTTTCTTCTTCTTGTTGATTCCTTTTCTTTCGGAAGTGAATCACAATCTTCACGAGACTTTCCAAGGCTCGCTACAAGCTTTGGAGCTCTAGGGCAACATCTAGCCAATCTAGGAGAACAAGTCTCCAAGAGTAACAAATGAAGTTCGAGATTGTTTGCGAGGGAATGAAGTGCTCAAGGTTGGGTTGATGCTCTCAAGCTTGGATTTGAGGTTGGGCTCTCACAATTGGTCTTGGATCACAAGAGGGGTGGAGGAGAGATGAGAGCAAGAGCTTGAGGAATATGAGAGAGTTCAAAAGGCACTAGCACCCTCTCTCACGAGATAGGGGAGAGTATATATAGGAGATGGTCCAAAAAGAGCCATTGCTAAAGTTAGGTTAGGAAATGACAGAACTTCCACATGGTGACGGAACTTTCGTCAACCCCGATTAGGGTTTCCAAAAGCAGTCAAGTCGAAAGTTCCGTCCTAACGAAAGATCTCTTTTGTCCAATTAGGGTTTGTCTCATGAGCCAGGTCGAAAATTTTCTTGGAATTGACAGAACTTCCGTTCCTTCCCCGTAAGTTGAGAATTTTGGATATTGAACTTGGCTCTTTTGGCAAATTGGTTTTCAATCTAGGTTATGGTCTCTTGAGCACTTTTCCCTTCACGTAAGATCGTTTCACCCCTTAATTTTGATAGTCTAGCATACCTAGGCTCAAAAAGTTATAAATCTATCTTACAATCTTATTTTCGAGTCCACGCTTCTTCTTTTTGTACCGGAGGCTAACTTTCTCACAACCTTGATAAATATACTTTTGATATCGTGCACGTTAGCTCAAATAGCACATTAGATATTTTAACTCTTTGTTGTTTAACAAAACCCACTAGGGAGGCCTTTGCATCTTCACTAACTTCCACGGTTATTTCCAAACTTTGTTATTATCCATATTCCATCTTCACTAAGTGTACGAGCTCTCACTTTTAAACTTGGCCTTGCAAGTCTTCTGGAGTAATATTTTGCACATAGCATTCTTGAGAGTGGTCCGACCCAAATAACAACCTCCATATATGTATAATAACAAGTATAGTTAAGGGATGTGCTAATTTTCAATCAACTAAAAATAACAATGGTTGAGTCGACGTAAGTGGACGACCATTCATGGTTGGACTATCCTTCTCACTTCTACCTCTAGCAACAATCATCCCTCTCTCCTAGAAAAAAACAAAGACGACCCCCCCCCCCCACTAGCCCCGCCCACCGCCTCCTTGCCGTCCGCGATTCCGACGCCGCCGTCGGCGCCTCACGACAATGTCTCTCCCTTGCCCACCGCCACTCGACCGCCTCTCCGACCGAACACCTTTCTCCTAGAGCTCGTCGGAGGATCGGGAAAACCCTAACCCTAAAGGTCATGCTCGAGCTAACAATCAACTTATTTTTTTTCCGTAATTTCAATGCGATTGAAAAAAGAGATTTCCATATAGTTAATGTAGAGTCTGCTGCCTCAGCCCCTTTTCTTTTGGGAAAATTGTGTGTATCACACTATAAAATTGTGGATTTGGGCATAACACACCACAAAGATTAAAATTGTGGATTTGGTCGGACACACTCGAAAAACGTGGTTCTTAGCCACACCACACTATCTCGATTAAAATATCTTTTTCAAAAGTTAGAGGGAGGTGGAATGACCTTTTTACCCTTGGTTGATTACCAATGCGTTGCTCCGTAGGCCCGACGATGTGTAGACAATCATGCCTGGTTGCTACACGGGCCGACATTTAACATGGTGGTCGGGCTCGGCCTCTCATAACAAGATGCACGAGGTGCGTTAGTTGCCAATTAAGGGTAAAAATGTCATTCAACCTCCCTCACTTTTGAAAATAATATTTTAGTCGAGGCGGTGTGCTTGCAACTAAGAGTCATATTTTTGTAGTGTGCTTGATCAAAATACGATCTTGCAGCGTGATGTGCCCGTATTCACGATTTTGTAGTGTTACAGGTACAACTTTCCCTTTTCTTTTGGGGCTATTGCATAACAATCATCGTTTTACAGTTCAATTATGTTTTCACCATCGTTTTTTAGATTTTGCAATTTTACTATCATTTTTTGAATCTGAACAACCAAAGTGCCACAAGTCCAAGTAAAATGCTCTAACGGTGTTAACTTTCATGCTCAAAGACGAAAGTACCCTTTTGCAATTTTACCACAGTTTTGATATGATTCCACCACAATTTTCGAATGAGACATTGGAAATATTTCAAATTCTGAACATCTAGACACATAATATTTTTAATAAAATTTCATTTTGTATATAAAATCATGGGCACAATTTCAATTGCATTTTTGCTATTTTTTCACACATTTGAAACAACATATATCATATTCAACAAAAGACATGTCCAACAACATGTCCCTGCTTCGTCGTAGAAAAAAAGGATGTCCCTTGCTTCTCTGAGTCCCCGCAGCCACTGCTCCTCGCGCGGCAGGCACCCGCTGGTTGCTGCTCCCTGGTCGTGCCGTGAGAACGTGCGTGTCGCACCTTGCACGCTGGCCACGCCGCGCCTCCGCCTGTCCCCTGCCGATGCTACTACTTGCGCGCACGCGCTCGCTGCTGGTCGTGCTGCTGCTGGACCCGCCCGTCACCGTCTAGAATTGGAGAGGGAGAGAGAGGGTTGGGTATGGCCGTATGGAAGAGAGATGAGAGAAATCGAGGAGAGTAGGGACGGTCATTTTTACTCCGCGCCGGTTTTTTCTTTCTTTTTTTAATTTGTTTATTTGGGTCTGACTGACAGCGTTACAAATGGATACAACGGTGTCTTCAGGTTAAAAAAATGATAATTATTCTGCCAAATCTTAAAATTGATGGTCATTCTGCGATCAGACTTCAGAACTGTGGTTAAAACTTAAAACGCCGTTGTCCCTTTTCTTTTTGGAAAACGCCGCAGCCCCCTTTCTTCCTCCTCCGCCACCGCTGCCCGCCTGAGGCGCTGACCAGGATCCCGGAAAGGCGGAAACCTCCCCAAAACCCCTCGATGCAGTCCCTCTTGGAATCCGGCCGGTCGCTCCAGCCCCTTCGTCCCCTCGCTGTCCGGCTCCAGTTCATGGCGTACGTGGACGTGACGATGCGGTGGAAGAAGGACGTCTCGTTCGATTCCGTGCCCGTGCTCACCCACGCGCGGGACATCCGCCCGCTCGCCTCCCTCACGCGCCTCCTCTCCCCGTTGCCCTCCCCCGTCTCGGCGGTCTCCAAGCTCGGTCGCTCGCTCGAGACACCCGACAGCCGGGTCACCTCCTTCCTCCGCCGCTTCCCCGCCGTCTTCATCGAGTCTGTCGGGCCGCAGCACAACCTCCCTTGGTTCCGCCTCTCGGACGCCGCAACCCGCCTCCTGCGGGAGGAGCGGGACGCCTTCGCCGCCCACCGCGCTGACGTCACCGGCCGCATGCGTCGCCTCCTCCTGATGTGCCCGCAGCGCCACCTCCCACTCCGCGTGGCGCAGGGCATGCTCTGGCACCTTGGCCTCCCGGAGGACTACTTCAAGGAGCCAGAATACGACATTGGGCAGGATGGATTCCGGGTCATCGTTTCTGAAGATGGTACTATTTGCCAGGATGGTGACGATGGTAGGAAATTGGTGCTAATTGATGATGGTAAAGGTGAAGAGATGCCTCTGTCAGTCCTCCAGTTGAACGCTATTGATAATTTCGGATCAGCAGATGAAGTGCCTATCCCACTCTTCCAATCAAAGGGTCTTCGGTTGAAGCAGAAAATTAAGGACTGGTTGGAAGGTTTTCAGAATCTGCCTTATGTGTCTCCATATGAGGATTTCGGCAGCATTAATCGGAAGAGTGATATTTCAGAGAAACGGGTGGTCGGGGTGCTCCATGAGCTGTTTAGTTTGTTCGTGACATGCTCTGCTGAAAGGCTTAGCAATACGTAATGAACGAAGTACAA
>JAUNZO010004176.1:0-19182 GCA_031894775.1 Chloris gayana
TAAGATCAAAAAAAAAAAAAAAAAAAGAATCTGAAAGTTGGTTTAATTGCTGACAACTGAGGCTTGCAGATGGAGATAAGTCTGATGGACCAGTGTAACAGTGTTAGACAAGAGCATATATATCCCGTATTTCCTTTCTGTTTGAGGACTTTCATAGGGTACTAGAGTTTGCTCCACGTGCATATACAAGCAACGCAGAACTTTACAAGGTTTTTGACTTCACACTAGGCGGCATGATCCTCATTGCCGACTCATTCTGCAAGTGTAGGGATAGACCTGCAACCATGCTATAGGCCAGAATTTCATTTCAAAAGCAATGGGTGCACGATTCTAAAAGAAACACAACGAAATCATCAGGAGATTTGGATGCATAACGTCTTGAACTAGTATCTCTTAACTGCATTTTCTTTTGATAAGGGCAGAACCCCACATATTGTTTGACAAGGGCAGAACCCGGCATATTGTTTAGTCTAACAGTATGTTTTGTTAGCTGGTGCCTACAGGCTTCCACATACACACAGGCACAGACTGAGACTGGCCTCCTTAGCTGTTGCCATTTTTCCTGTTCCACGATAGGCTGTTAGGGTCACCTGGTGGCCTGAAAATTGATCACAAAGCAGGGGAATTATCTATGTATGACTTGATATAACAAAATATTTACTCGGAACTTGAGATAATAAATTACCAACTTGAGACAATAAAATCACCTTGGGTACTTCACATGAATCAGAGCAAAGAGAATTGCCATGAAAATGCTAAAGGAGCCCGTGACAATATAAGCATATCCAAGGAAGTTATTCTTGCCACCTAGCCAACTACTTGTTGAAAGAACGATGCTTTTTTTCCCACCAAAGCCATATGTGTTATAATTATTTGTTATGAGTATGGTTACAGTTTCCTCAACTTGTAGATCCTCTTCAATTACACCATAGAGCTTTCGAAATTTTGGAAGAGCAGATGTACGCATCCATACAATAAGATCTTCCTGCTCACTCAGCTGGAAAAAGAGAGAGTAATTGTTCAGCTAACTTAGAAAAAAGGAGCAATATAACATCAAGGCAACCTGTAAATCTGGTAATTTCGTGAGCAACATATAAACAATTAAGTACTCACTGGTACATCAGGGTTTAGTTTGCCGCCCCCAATTAAGGATCCATTCTGAAAGTTAGAAGGATAGACATTCTTGCCAAATTTATGCTCCCTGTCGCTCTTCCATGAAATGTCTTTTCTTCTGAGCTTTATTTCCTTGGACCCACGGGTGAAACCGTAAGTATCGTTGAACAAGCTCCAGGCAATCAAGCCACAGGGAATAATTTGATGACCCTTATCATCCGTTTCCACGGGGCTACACGAGGTACCGGTGTATTCCCCAGACCAGAGTTGTTTATCACTTCTACTTTTGACATACCTGTTCACCAGCAGCGAATTCCTTTGTTCAGCAAGAGATAAAAAAACCAAATGTCCTACAGAATGAAAACGACCATAAAACTAAGAAAAGGATGGCACTACCTTCGATGATTCTGGTAAAAGTTTTCCAGTTCATAGTAAACATAAATTGGTGCTTTCATATAATCCAGAACCTGCGATTGTGCATGGGCAGCATTTATGTGAAATCAGCTACAAATAAAATTTCAACAGAAATGTTGGAAAAAAAATGCTACACGCATTTGACAGTCTTAGTGCGCCAAGCTGAAATCTTGAATTTATGTTAATGAAAATAGATAGGGGAACAATTAGATTAGATAAAGATGTTGCCACTAAAGATATTAGATAAAGATATGCTCTGTTATGATCTCATATCGAATTACCTTCACTTCTTGAGTACAGTTCTTTGGAATGGAGCTGTCCTTAATATAAGCTTGCTTATTTCCTTTGTAAGCATTAGGTACACAGTCAGCATCATAGCGTCGTGTGATTTCTGCAACCTGAACCAGAATTGTGAGATAGATTCATGCTCAGCAATTCCAAATCAATGGAAATTCAGCACCAGTGGGAGAGGAAAACACTTACACGAGTCGAAGTCCGGAGACAAACAAGCCCAAACGGTACAAAGGCGATCCCAATTATCAAGAACACTGCTATCACCTGAAAACAGCATAATCAAAGTCACACCAACTTAACCATTTGTGAAACTGCCCGTAGAAAACCAGTGGGTATGGGCACAGCAAACTTACACATCCTGAAGTCATTGCCGGTTTCCAAGATGGAAGATTCTGTTGGGTGAACCTATAATACACTGGAAAACCAACATGATTAACTTCATAGTGTCTACTAGTAAAGTTTTTTTAGACATAATGTCGTATTGTACCAAAGTTGAAATGCATAAAATTATGTATAGGACATACAACATATAAATCTTATACTTCACGGTATGTAGCAAATTCCGAGAAAAGTCGACCAAACAAAGCAAGGTGCATCAATATTGCATTCTACGGAAATGACATGGGATAGATCCTTCACTTCTCACAGATGACTCAACATTCTAATTGCTAAAATTCATGCTATGACTACACTTCAGAATTAAAACCAAGCATAAGCATGGCCATGAATTATGTAATATTTGGACAGATCGATCGTAATAGCTATGGCCGTGAGCAACCCATGGTGCATTATCAGGATGGATATTTTCCGTTTATCCAAAAAGTTCGCTATGACAAACAACAATCCCCAGCAGATGCATTGAAGCAAGCAAACCTCCCAAACAAAAATCTCGGCAGATGCCTGTCAGAGAGGGCAAAACCTCCCAAATCAGTAGCAGCCAACTGCAGTTTTACGCTCAAATTCAGTGAACTCTTGATAGATCGGGCAGTGTTACCAACCCTGGAATCGAAAACCGCAAACCACCGCGGCACCGCCCACGAAACCGTGGGTCCAAACTCCAAACCTAGGTGCGACCACCAAATCAAAGCGAAGCCTGTCAGAGAGCGTGACTCACATCCTGATCTCGATGACGGGAAGGCGCGTACCCCACGCGCGGTAGAAGCGCCAGACGCCGAGGTGCTCGCCTCGTCCGTCATCTCTACCACCGCGGGCGAGCTCGCCGCGCAAGCTTTCCTCAGCTCGCCGGAGCAGACACGCCGCGGGATCCGACCAGAGAAGCGTGAAGGAGACGTGACAGAAGAAGAGACGTCTACTACCCGAAGGGGAAGAGTCCATGGGCTCCTATTGGATCTTTGAGAGCCCATATAATCCAAGCGGGCCTCTTGGGCCAGATTCCCGGGGCGCGAACTGACGGCGTGAGGCGGGGCTAACGGTCGATGCGGGCTCGACGTGACGGCCGCATCAATTCGGCGCCCGGCGCGTCGTGGTCGCGAGGAAATTTTCCCCATTCCGCCCGCGAGTGTGAGGCGCCATTCGCCCGTAAAGACGAGCGCGAAGGAGATGCGGGAGGAGGTGAGGAGCTCGTCGGGCGCGGCGGCCGAGCCAGCGATCGCCATAGTTCGTTCGTCCTCGCCGCCGCACACTCCGGTGGCCAGGTACGGTTCGCGCTCGTTCTTGGACCTTCCTTTCTTGGTCGTAGATTCGTACCTTTGGGGCTGATACTTGGTCCTGGAATCGGGCTCGTGGTGCTTGGTTTGGTCGTGAGGTCTGTTTGATTCTGCGTAAGGCAGATGGAATTTATGGGACACGAAAGGTAGGGTTCGCCTGGTCCATGGGAGATTGCTAGTATATGGACGTTAATTCGACGCTAGGATTGAGATGAGTTAGGACCTTCATGGTCTTGCACTTTGGCGCTCCTTTCTGGGTAGACATGGAATTGTTGATGGCCTACATCATCTAAGGAACATTGTTGAAAATTTAGGTTTTAGGGAGTGTTTTTATTACACTTCAACTTTTCCATTGGTTGCGAAACCGTAGGATCTGAGCTCCTTGAATAGTTTCCTCGTTTTCTTCTATATAGTGTTGAAATTGGATGAATATTGGCATTGGATTAAGGACAATCCTCCTATTGGTGGCAATGGTTTATTGTTGTAAGACTTTTTTTTCCTGCATAGTGGTCTTGAACCAATGTTGGTTAGGTTGAAGTACTGTAGTGGAGAAACGTTGCACCTCTGCACAATTTGTTGTTGGTGGAGAACTGTGAAGTTTAGGTAACATTGTTTTCAGTATTGAGTTCCTGGAGCTCATATGGGTTGTTGAACTTTGGGTCTAGGGGGCACAATACATTGTGAAAGTTTGGAAATTTTAACACAATGGTATGGTTACTGTGATGGAATGCTGAATTATATGGAAAAGGACGATTTTATTGGAGGAAATTTTTTAGCAAAAGCGAGCCCTCTCCACTCAAGAATCAGGATCCAGCAAGAATCTTCTCTTCAAATCTTATCATTTTTCCCCCTGTTAGCTTCCACTGATTCACCCTTTGTTTCGCAGTTCTGCTGGTGCATCATCACCTGCTATGCAAACTAATGTTGCCAGTATAGATTGGTTGGGTGGCAGACAAGCTTCCAGAGTTGATTCATCATCACAAGTTGCTCCACATGCCTGTCAGCCTTCTCACAGTTTTGATGCTGTTGGAACTGCTTTGGATTCTGCACCAACATGTAGACCGTGGGAACGTGGTGACCTACTTCGGAGACTGGCAACATATAAGCCTTCAACTTGGGCTTCTAAGCCAAAGGTATCTTCCCCTGTGGGAGTTATAAGTAATTTAACATCCATATAAGTAACAATAGTTGTTAAATGGTATAATAATGTGGGTGGGCAATCTGTTGGCATCTGTACCATCTTCTAGTGTACAATCAAAATTGTATCATAGCTCCAAAATATTATTTTTTGTAAGCTAGACCAATTCATGTCAGTACCTCTCCTGTTTGATATCAGCATCAATATTAAATATTTCCTTAAGTCAATTGTAACTCAACAGAAGACACTGTTTTTTTGCTGTCTGCAAATTGCATTTCAATATTTTTTATTTTATTTGAAATTTTGATGTGGTTTCCTCTACAACAATTTGGTATTGAATCATAATCACTACTTATTAAGTTACTACTCCAGACAGCACATGTTATTTCAGTAGAACACATTTGTTCCACATGAAAAAACTATTTTATAATATGGCGACACAATCTTATCATATTCACTATTTATAATATGCTTATGTGACCTCAGTAGGGATTCTTCAACTTTCTTTTTTATGTAATCAGATGTCTGGTTGTTTTATCTAAAATCCACTTTTGTCAGGGTGCTAGCTCACTAGCTTGTGCTCAAAGGGGTTGGGTGAATGTCGACCATAACAAAATTGAATGTGAGTCATGCGGCGCACATCTTATATTCAGTGCTCTAACATCCTGGTCTCCAATTGAAGGTACATTCTATTGTTCTATGCTTTTGCGTGGATTGTGTACCTAACGAAGTAGCTGATGTTGTCTTAGGTTTCTTTTCTTTAGTGTTTGTACCTGAAAGGCTTGGAACCATTGCATGCCACATTTGGTTGTAAATGGTGTCTATTAATTTCCCTTATATTTTATGCAGAAAATTTATATTAGTGTATAACGTGTATTTTTTAACTGTGAAACTGTGCATTCAATTATGCAGCAGTTTACTTATGCTCGCTAGCATTTTTACTGGTGCATTTGATAATGTTTTGCATTTTAAGTTTGTTTAATTTGACAACCATAATAGTTGAGAATACGAGGATCATATATTTGTTTGTAAAATCAAACTAATTGAATTTTGAATAGGAAAGGTAATCGGGAATTGTATATACAAACTTAATTTTGCAAACCCTCATGCAAAAGACCTGTGTGCTGAGTGCAATATTAGGAAATCTAAGGGGATTTCGTCATCCAGTTTAGCTATCGTGGGTGTATTCATAGAGTGTTCCTTTTAGGTCTCTCCTATTCGTGTTTCCTATGGGTTTCATCTCTAGCCTACCCCAACTTGCTTGGGATAAAAGGCTTTGTTGTTGTTGTGGGTGTATTCATAGAGTATCAGGAGACTCCAAGTTGGAAGTACAAGGTCAAAAAGTACATTGATCTGTCTAAAAAACCTTCTTTGCACCAGAAACATCAGCCAGTCAGACAATTTGGGTCACAGAAACAATGTGCACTTTTGCAACCTGCATACATTTCCCCCGTGGAAATTCAATTCAAGGCTGTACCCATTGACGGAAGGGAGCGGCGCCCGAGCTTGCTTTCCTTTTTCCTTGTGCAGTAGCTGTATGCATAAAATTTTGAATTATTTTGAAGCTAATCTAACACTATAAAAAAGAACCTATGTGCGATCTCATAACTTCTTTCATTAGTCTGACCATTGCTGCTTGTGTCTTACTACTGTACTAGGCTGGAATATATATTGGTACATCTCCCTTTGCAAACTCAATTTTGTTCAGCCATGAAACTCTTGTTTGTGTGTTGTATTAGTTGCAAATGCTGGAGAAGCCTTTGCCGAGCAGCTTGATGCAGCACACCAGAACACTTGTCCATGGAGGGGTAATAGTTGCGCTGATAGCTTGGTGCAGCTCCACCTTACACAATCAGCTCTTGTTGGAGGCTTTAAAGATCGCTGTGACGGACTTCTGCAATTTGTCTCACTTCCTGTGATTGCTTCATCTGCAATTGAGAACATGAGGTTGACCAGGGGCACTCAAATTGACCGCCTATTGTCCCAGTCAGTTACCTTTTTGTCGGGTGTACTAGGTTGCAAAGCAGAGAGCACAGCAGGAGTTGATATCCACCAAGATTCCTCCTGCCGCTACTCTCAAGTAAGTCACACCGTTCCTATATAAACCTTTTTCTGGGAAAAAAGTGGCTCTATTATATTGATGTCTCCATACCTTTCTTTAATTTAGGTTTTTTCTTGATTACCTTTTAGGCACAAAAGCTTATAAGCCTATGTGGATGGGAGCCTAGGTGGCTTCCAAATGTCCAAGACTGTGAAGAAAATTCAACCCACTCGGCTAAGAATGCACTCTCAATTGGGCCTGATGAACCATTCTATCCCAATTTTGATCACAAAAACTCATTTTCTGCATCAGTCAAGAAGGATAAGGGGAAAGGAAAAATGCCCCTAAATGATTCTGGATGCAGCATGAGATCACCTTTGCTAGATTGTAGCCTTTGTGGAGCTACAGTCAGGATGTTGGACTTTAGATCTGTGCTGCGTCCTTCTCGTTTTAGTCCGAATAACATCGGTGCACCTGAAACGGGCAGAAAGCTAACATTGACACGTGGAATTAGTGCAGCAAGTGGGATCAATGAGTGGGCCACTGATGGTGTTGAAAGAGGTCAAGCTGAGGGGCGTGATGAAGCAGCAACAAATGAGGTAAAATCCCTATCAAATGTTGGAGTAGATCTGAACCTAACAATGGCAGGAGGATTACCATCAACACAATCTGCCATGCCAGCATCAATGAGGTTCAATAATGGAGGAATGGGAAGGGATCTTATGATAGGACAGCCTACTGGAAGTGAAGTAGGTGATTGTGAGACCTCGTATGAGTCCCGTGGTCCAAGTTCAAGGAAGCGTAATCTTGAGGAAGGTGGGAGCACCGCTGACAATCCACAAGACAGGGTACAGCACGCAGATAGCATAGAAGGAAATTTCAATGATCGTGATGGTGAAGAAGTTGATGATGCAGCACAAGATTCAGATATCCCGAACAAGAAATCCCGTGGTTTTGATCTGTTTGATGCCTATCGTTCATCTTCTGGAGCTGGTCCCAGTAGGAACCTGTGCTTTGACCTTGATGCCGGTGCTGCTATGTTTGGTCACTCTAGGGACGTTGACCTGGCGGCTATTGAGCGCCCGGCTGCTAGGGAGTCTCTGAGGGCTTCTTCTGTTATTGCAATGGATACTGTTCGTGCTTCCGAGGAAAATTCCATGGATAGTGTTGAGTATTATCCAGGTGACGGGAATGATATTGATATGCCTTCTTCGAGTGCACACCAGAATGTTGAAATGAATGATGTCTTGGATCTCAATTATAGCAACCAAGCACAGCAAAGTGCTAATGCACAGCCTGCTGCTGGAAGTGATGCTAGAGACATAGGAGGAAGCAGTACAAATGAAGGGGAGGAAGTCATTAATTCCGAAACAGCACCTACTTTTGGAAGGGATCAGCTTAGCTTAGGAATCAGTGGCGGCAGTGTTGGCATGGGAGCTAGTCATGAGGCTGAAATTCATGGAAATGTTGCTTCTCTGCAGAGAACTGAGAGTGTTGTTGGCGATGCTGAACCTATTGCCGAGCTTACCGAGACAATGGGGCAGACTGGTGAATCAGCTCCAGGACCTGGGTTAATGGATGAATTTGTACCTGAAGAAGTTGATCGAGAAGAACCACACGGAGACAGCCAAGATATGATGTCTCGGTCAGTGGGCCAAGCTGATAGTGGTTCAAAAATATATGGCTCTACCAAAGCTGATTCTGTTGAAAGTGGAGAAAAGATAGGGCATGACACCGGTCATGGAAGCAGCATGCGTCCTTCCCTTTCTTGCAACGCAGGGATGTGTGCTGGTCGTGATACATCTAAAGATGACGTGACACAGGCTGGCAAAATATTAAATACAGATGATGCATCAATGGGATTGGATTATGATCCTGGAAATGGATTAGGTACCTGTCTTCATGCATTTCTGCTAGATATAAACCTCTGTAATGTATCTTCTGCATCAGTTTCCATGATTTCATCATGTTGTTTTATACATTTCTTAGAGGTGCTTGCTGAATGTGCTTTTTCATTAAGCTGGTAATCACTATCATAATATGATTGGCTTATGAAGAACTAATTATTTGATCATGGCTATATTTTTCAGCATTTGTGGTATTAAAAATCCCTCATGTAGATTACTTGATTTAGTCCAATGAATTATATGGCATTCAGTATCATCAGCTCATTGGTGTTATATAAACACTCCATCATTTGTTTTTCAGGTGCTACTAATGGAGAAAATGACTACGAATCGGGTCTGCTGGAATTTGATCCTGTTAAGCACCACAATAGTTACTGTCCATGGGTTAATGGAACTGTTGTAGCAGCTTGCGCTTGCTGTAACAACACTGGTTCCAGCTCAAGTAGTTCAGCACTGTCCGGTTGGCAGTTAACAATAGATGCACTTGATACATTCCAATCTCTTGGTCAAGCTCAAAATCAAATAATGCATTCCGACTCTGCTGCTTCATTGTATATGGTAAAATTGGCTCATTTAAAATTTCATCTTGTATGAATCTTGCCTTAATTCACACTGACAAACTGAAAACTGGTAGCAACTACTGTACGCACTGAGAAATCATATTACATTGTGATCTGAAAGACCTGATTAAGATTTATGCAAATTCACATTGTGATATCTGCATGGGCATAAATAATGCCCTTATGAACTTAAATTACCTGGTGTATTATTTCCCTGGGCTCCACTTTATATCTTATATATGGAACTCTATTTGATGTGGTGCAGGATGACCAAATTACTCATAACCGCAAGCTCGGGAGAAGGCCTTCTGTGAGCAGAAGCTATGGAAAATGCTGACGGGAACTCTGTTTCTTCAGTGTTTGTTATACACAAATAACATCCGGTCAAGTTGCGGATTGGTGTAATAGGGGCCTTATTTGTTCTAATCACATTTGTTTAGTCCATGAACTAACGAGAAAAACCAAAACCAAAACCAAATAATAATCCGTGTTTAGGTAGTTTCGGTAGATTGTTGTCACCCTGTGACTGTGAGTGACCTATAGTCTTGTTCTTGAATGTCGTACCGACATGTTCATTTGACGCTCAGGTGGACTAATATTCATGGCCGCCAATTTCATATTCACATGAATATTTCTGTTGTCTTGGTGTTATTTTCTCCGTACATTTTGAAATGGAAACAGATGGCATGTCCTTGTATGTCATATGCTCTCTAACTCTGAGGGTGATGACCCTTGTCAAAATCTCAGCGGCCAATGAGCACCACCCAGAGTGCCAGGTCATCAGCAACGACCAGATAAAGAAGTGGATGAGATGCCACTCCACTCCTTCCTCGTCTCCCTCCGTTTCCAGGTCTTGCACTCCAAATCAAGCAGAGCGGGGAAGAAGAGAGAAGCAACGCAACGATGCGGCTCTGCAGCTTCTACGCCGCTGCCTCCGTCCCGGTCTCCAAACCGCAGCCGTCCAATCCCTCCTCCAAGCCACCTGCCGCCGCCGCGGTGTCTGCGGTGACCACCGTGCCGGTGAGTTCTGCCGCGACCACAAACCTGTCCACCGCCGCGGCGGCGCTATCACTGCACCTCCCGGAGCTGCCATCGCAGGTAAAGGACAAGATCCTGAGCCTGGAGCTGATGGGCGTGGACTACCGCCGCGCGCTGGCCCTGAACCCGTCGCTCCGCGACGCCGCGCCGGAGTCCATCCACGCCGTGGTGACGTTCCTCCAGTCCCGCGGGCTCCACTTCAAGGACCTGGGCCGCGTGTTCGGCATGTGCCCCTCCGTCCTCACCGCCAGCGTCCGCAGCGACCTGCGCCCCGTCTTCGCCTTCCTCTCCGACGACCTGGGCGTGCCCGAGGCCGCGCACCGCCGCGTCATCATCAAGTGCCCGCGCCTGCTCGCCTGCAGCGTGCGCGACCAGCTCCGCCCCGCGCTCACCTACCTCCGCCGCCTGGGCTTCCGCGACAGCCGCGCGCTCGCGTTCCAGGACCCGATCCTCCTCGTCACCAGCGTGGAGCGCACCATGCTGCCCAAGCTGGAGTTCCTCGCCGGGCTGGGCATGTCCCGCGACGAGGCCGTGGCCATGGTGCTGCGCTGCCCGCCGCTGCTCACCTTCAGCGTCGAGCGGAACTACAAGCCCAAGTTCGAGTACCTGGTGGACGCCATGGGCGGGGGCGTGGAGGACGTCAAGGCGTTCCCGCAGTACTTCAGCTTCAGCCTCGAGAAGCGGATCGTGCCGCGCCACCGCGCCGTGGCTGACGCCGGCGTCGCGATGCCGCTGCCGGACATGCTCAAGGCCACCGACGAGGAGTTCGCGGAGATGCTCGACAAGGAGCGGAAGCTGCTGCTCCAGACAGCGACGACGGAATGAGCTGGGAGCGCGCCATGGCCTTGCTTGCAACGTCCATGCTTTGTATACTCATGACGGAGCTAGGATAGCATCACACCTGGTCCGAGGATTTCATCTCCCGTTCATGGCGTGTGGCCTAGCAGCCATGAAGGTAGCCAAATAACCATTGATTCAAGTAATTATTAGTCTGTAAATATACAGTGAAATGAATCTGGTATCCATCGCAGCTCGTGGGATCACGAGATCAGGTGGCATTTGTATTGACAATTGTATATATGTGTGCAGCGAAATTAATCTGGTATTATTCATCACAGATGTTGGTGGCATTTGTATCTGCAATTGTGTACATAAGTACTGTGCAATCGTGCCCGTGTACATGTACGCTACCACTTTATACCGGCCGTTGGATGGTAGTAAAGGGAAACAGCAGGAGAAACAAACGGATAAAAGTGTTTCGGCTTCGAGTCGAGCTGTAAAATTCGAAGCAAAATGCACTACAGGCCGATTTGAATACAAAAGGCCCACAGAAAAGGCCCATTTCAACACAAATTGGTGGGTGGCCCATAATTACCATCTGGCCCACGGAAAACCCTAGACCTCCTGCTGCCTGGGCGTTAAATACAGCAGCCGTGCGCCGCCTCAATCCATCCAGTCGGCCACCTACGCGCCGAATCAGAACGGCGATCTCCGGAGTTCTTCGTCGATGTTTCTGTCCTAACCATCTCAATCTTCCAGCAATTTGACGCTTTTTCTTCTTATATTCCAGCGCCTTCCTCTTTTGATTTTGTTCGATGATTTCTCTGGGCTTAGCGGAGAATGATGATATGGTTTTTGTCGCCCCAGTCTTAGGATCCGGCCTCCGGACCTATGCTGATTGACATGTTATCTATGCTGACTCACGGCCAATGCCCCCTTTCATGTTCTTGCTTCTCGTGCTGTTTTGGTTATCTTTTTTTCTTCAGTTTTTCTAGCTTAGAAATCTGTTTTCGAGCTCCTGTACTGTCCCGCTTCTTCTTACAGAAGATGATGATATGATATTGTCGCCCCAGTCTTAGGATCCGCTCTCATTGCGGGCCTGTGCTGATTGACACATCTAAATCTGACTCTGGGTCTCGATTTCCCTCCTCTTTTTTGTTCTGCCTCTTAACTTCGATTATTTAACTTATTTAACTTTTCAAAAGAACAGACATTCGCAGAGATGCAGCATGGTCATCAGAACATTAACTGTAGCCCGAAGGAAGCTGAACGCAAGGCAAGCAAAAACGACGTGTGATTGCAACTCTGGACCGGATCGATAGTTTCTTTACTTGTTTTAGAGAATTCTGTAAAAATTCTTAAATTTCTTTTGAATAGAATATGCCATTATATATATATATAATTCTAATAGCCAGTTTTCGAAATTATTCTCAATTAATTAAGAGTCTTAACCATACTGGAATAAGAAACCTCTCGACTGTTCCAACGTCTTCGCAATTTGGTTTGTTTTAAAAACATAAATATCTGTGCAAAAGTTCAGACTTCGATTTTATAAATAAATCCTCTAAAACAACGAGGACCAAAAAGATTGTAGCTATACTGAACCAGCTTAGCAATTTGAACTGGCTAAACGCAGCCAAACATAGCATTTATGTACGACAATGGGCCAAAACTAGACTGGCCCAAATGATGCCCAGCCCAACTGAACCTCGGTCGGCGTCGCCCTCATCCACCTCTTCGCGTGTGTTTGGATTGAAGGACCGCGCGGGATGGAGTGGGACGGGACGAGATGGTCCCATTTTTTCATACGTTTGTCTTGAGGGACATAGAGGAGCGGGACGGTCCCGAAACGAATATCCTGCCCAGATGCGGGACGCACTCGTCCACCCGAATTCGCTCGGACCAGTTCGTCCCGCAGCTACGGCGTCAACTCCCGTTATCTGAAGCCTATTTGCCAGTGGCGAGCATGGGCGCGGTTGAGGCGCTGAAGGACCAGGCGGGAGCGGAGCTCGCGGCGTGGCAACGCAGCGTCGGGCATAGCTGCAGCGCGGCGACGGAGCGAGCTCGCGGTGCGCGCGGCGAAGCAACAAGCAGGTGCCGGGGCATGGCGGAGCGGGGGCGCGAGGACCGAGCGGAGCTTGGCGGCGGCGAGCTGCGGCACACCGGTTCGAGGCGGGGCGGTGCGGCGTGTTGGCGCGGGCATGGCGGGGCGACGCAGCGTGTCGAGCTGCGGCATGGCGCGGCGCGGCGCGGGGTCGGAGCGACTAGTCGGCGGGGCGGTGCGGCGTGTTGGCGCGGGGTCGGTGCAGCGCGGCTGCGAGGCGGCGCGGCGTGGAGTCGCAGCTCGGGGCGAAGCGGCAGGCGGCGCATGCGGCGCGAAATGGCGGCTGGCGTCACGGCGTGGCTCTGCCACTCCTTGCCCACCGCCGTGATTTGGTGCCCACACGAGGACGCTGCCGCGCACTGAGGGTGTTCGACAAAATGTCATGACGGACGTAGTTTGGAAGATGCCATCCATTCCTTCCTCCTTCATTCCACCAATCAAACAAAAACTAGGGACCATTCCATCCTTTCAACCAAACATGAAGTGGGACGGTTTCATCTCAAAAAACTAGAACGGTTCCGTCCCGTCCCGCTTGGTCCCAGAACCAAACACACGCGAAAAGAACGCGTAGGAACACGAAAAGGGAAAGGTAAAGCACAAAAATCTGGCACAACATTTCTTCTCTCCCTAAATCAGAAAAGGCCACACTCGTCCATCTCAAGCTTGCCAGCTCCCGGAGGCCGGAGCCGTCGTCCAGCGAGGTCGCACGGTCCATGGGGTCGAACGAGGCGGAGAAGCCGCTTCGGCGGATCGCGGCGTCGTTCGACGAGCTCGCGGCCGTCGCCAAGCAGCAGCCCCCGGGGACCATGGACGCCGGGGCGTTCTCGCGCGCCTGCTCCAACGTCTCCGTCCTCTTTGGCTGCCTCGGCATCGCCTTCAAGTTCGCCGAGATGGACTACGTCGCAAAGGCAACTCGTACTCTTTAAATCTGCCCCCCACCCCCCCCCTGGTCTCTGTACTATTCGCTATCTACTTTTGCCGCGGAATTGCTGTTCTAAATTAGCTGTTTGGTTGGCGTGATCGAGTCGAAGTTTTAGGTTTATATTATCTGCTGCTTGTTTGTAGTTACAAGGTGATCACTCGAAATTATGCTGTCTAGGGCTGAGAAACTAGGACGAATTCACCGAATAGAGGCAGCTTCCATGCCCCAATTGTATTAAGGGCCTGTTCGTTTCCCCCTATCTAATTTTTAGAGGGGTCAAATCAAAGAGAATTTTATCATTTTAGAGTACTAAATAAAGTCTAATCTCGAAACTAATTGCAGACCCCCTATCTAATTCACGAGACGAATCCAACGAGGATAAGTATAGTATTATTAGAAGATGTTTACTGTAGCATCACTGTAGCAAAACATAGATTAATTAGGATCATTAGATTCGTCTCGCAAATTAGAGGGGGTCGCGACATAGGTTTTATTATTAAATTAATAAAATTAGTACTTAAATAGTAAGATTCTCTTTGATGTGACAGTATCTAAATTTTAGAGGGTGGAAACGAACGGGGCCTAAGAGAGTCCATCGCAGTTTTACATTTGACTTCCATAAGGTCATTGTCATCAATTTATTATGGGACAGGAGCCACATAAACAATTGAACTCTAGGGGGAACATCAATGTTCCAAACTGCAGGGACAGCCAAAGGGGCCTTGGCCGTGTGGTCAAGGCACCAGAGTGGCACCTCCCAGGTCCTGGGTTTCATCCCCTGTGGGAACGAATCTTTGGACTGGGTTAAAAAAAAAAACCTTGCCTCTCCCCACTCAAAGCACAAGTATAAGGGAAGAGCTGAACCAATCTCACACTGTGAATGGCTCCCTGTCAGGGTGGGGAGGGGGTTCAGGGATTTTCTGAACCAAGCCTGCACGGACAAAAACTGGAGCCATTCCCCTAAAGTTGATGATAGCGTAGAAAGATTTTGGTGGGTACTGTCTTGACTTCTCATATTGCCAAACTAAGGCATCCATTTCATCATTAACATTAATACCACGTGCTACTTCAACTAGATCTTGCCATCGTTGAAACATTTTATGAGATAGATTTCCTAATATATCACCAAAATTTACTTCTCTAGCTGCCTAATTGACTCCCTTCCAAAAAGGAGAAGCTTGCCTGTGATGGGCAGCAAAAATGTTAGTACTTCTGGTCAGGTATTTTCTATGAATAAAATCCCGCCACAACTTACCCTCATCTTGCATAGACCTTTTCACCCATGTGCCCAACAGACATAGGTTAAGGTCTCCTAGGTTTGGAGCTGAAAGCCCACCATCTTCTTTTGGTCATTGTTAAAAGTTGCCAATTAGCCAGATGATTTTTTCCATGGCCTTCAAAACTCTCCCTCAAGTAGTGAGCCATGTGGGAGTTGATTATTTCCAGTGCCCATTTTGGAAATTTAAAGAAAGATAGAAGGTAAATAGGTTGGCAATATATCATATGAGAACCAGGTTCGTGTAAGAACTATGAGAACTTCAATCTGGGCCACATGATCTTGATCCAATGGGACGGATGAATTTAGGTGGCAGGGGGATTTGTAAAATCACCGCTCACTTAATCATGTTTTGCAAATTCACCCTCCCACCTCTCTGTATGAGTCCCCCTTGGATCAAGATCATGTGGTCCAGATTGAAGTTCTCATAGTTCTTATATGAACCTAGTTCTCATAGGATACGTTGCCTAGGTATGCTAGCCGTGCATGTTTTAGTCAGAACTAGCCTAGCCATATTTGACAGGAGTTTTCCTCTCCAACTAACAATCCTCTTAATGATTTTTTCAACAAGGGGTTGCAATTCTTCTCTGCTCAACTTGTCATGATGAAGAGGAATTCTTAAGTATTTTATGGGAAAGGGCACCCAAAAACCTCTTCTAGATTATTTGTCATTTTCATTCTGTGTAATAAGATAAATAATTAAGAAGCTGTGGTTTGTGCCCTTTTTTCCCTCTTATGGGATTCCTGGTATATTGAGTCATTTGAAAAATTGTGTCTGTCTCCAAAGAAAAATTAGGTCATGAAACGAAGATTTGTGTAAGACTAGTAGTTAGGTCAAGATATTTTTACATGTCTGAGTGGATTCATCTAATTCAAGGCTGTATTAAGCGTTTATTTTGTTTTCATACTCAACATGTTTGAGTTTGATCTGCTCATCTGTATAATACTAGTCCCTTCATCCCAAAATAAGTGTCCCTATGGTATTTGTGCTAGTCAAACTTTCTTAAGTTTGACACTTTGACTATATTTATAGAAAATATTAGTAACATTGTATCTTAAGATAGCTTTCTTCTGAGTTAATTCCATTTTGGATGATTCATAATGTTGCTATGCTGCTTTGGTCTGTGACTTTGTCTATGTGCCATTGCCTCCCAATTAGTTATCTTATGTTTCTAAGCTTTTGTTTGGCGTTTTTCTCTGATACCATCTTCTGAATTGTGTGCAGGTTGATGATTTGCTTGAGGCATCCAAGTCTATCTCAACACTGCCTTCAATGGTTGAGTTAGACATTCAGAATGACACTGTCAGGAAGCCTGGGAGCCATACAAGGAATATGCTTAGAGTGAAGCGTGGGATTGATATGGTCAAGGTTCTGTTTGAGCAAATACTAGTTACAGAGTAAGTACAAGTTGCATTGCATAGTAAATGGTGATTGCGCTTCCATTATGGTTATTAAATGTTGTTCCTGTGAATCTGTAAGCTTGTTTTTCAGTGCGTAATCGGTGAATTAACCATAAGTGTTATTTATTTCAGAGGCAACTCGCTGAGGAATGCGGCATCAGTGGCTTATGCTCAGGTGTTTGCTCCTCACCATGGCAGGGCCATAAGGATGGCTGTTGCTGCTGGAATGTACGCTCTTCCCTCAAAGTCACAGCTGTTGAAGAAACTAAATGAAGATGGTGAGTAATCATGATGTTTACCTTTGCTGCACTTCAAAGCTGTTGTGTGTATAAGCTTCATCCTCTTGCAAGCAGCCATTTTTTTTTTGTAACTATGAACGATGGGCATGAAGGCAACTGATTATTTGATAAGAGTAATAACTAATTAGTGTACCCCTACAGCTGTTGATGTGTTTGCGTCATTGAAAGAAGTGGGCGTATAACACATTTATTAAAATCACAGTGACACAATTTTAATTGTAGCTTAATTTTGGCCTGCAGCAGTGAGCCAATAATGATCATATTTGTTTTTCACTTGCAGAGGCCTCAGCAAAGGTTCAAATGCAGAACTTTGTCAGATCATCCGCTCCAGTAATCCAATACGTTGAAGGCCTATTTACCTCAAGGAATTTGGGCATAGACTGGTGAAGAGAACTTACATTCTACTGTTTGATGTACTAATAAGTCAGTCGTGCCGTGAGTATTCCTACAGAAGGTTGAACTTGGTTTTAGTGTTTGCGGCCTGTAACTAAATGGATGTGTCAGTTCTACCACTATCTAGCAAACTTATAAGATCATCATCCTCTTGAGTTGCAAATATACACATTTTGCAAACGTCAAGTTTCATCTGTGTGGAAACATGCAAACATCTGTCAATGATTGTGAGATATCTACTGTCTTATGGGATGTTCATAAGACTGCTGCTTCACTTGTGATGGAGAGGTGGAATGGTAAGCTAGACATAGGTAACAGATTCCATTTTTTTGTGCCGTAAAGTGACGTACCACAAGTGGTGACCTTGGTACAAAACACTCCCTCCTGCTTTAAATTTATGATGTTAGGATAGTAATAATAATAATTGAATGAAAAAACAAGTGTAGGTTAAGACGACAACGCAGGGATTGAAGTACCTATCAGGTTCCGGCCGGTTTTTGCAGATTTCGGGAAAATCGATCCGGACCGTACCACGGGAGGTCCAGTTTTCCGATGAAAACCGAGTTTAGATACTGTAGCATTTCGGAAAACCAGCTGGAAAAACCGGTTTTCATGAAAAAAAAAATCTGCTACAGTCCAGAATTGTAATATCTGCAACAACGTAATAAATAAATGCTCGGATGTGAGTAGTAGCTAGAGCAATTTCATATTTTTGAACATTCATCAAGATGCTGAGTCCATCCTATTCTCTTTTTAGATTTCAAATAAGCTATTTTAAAATAACTTAATCATTTTTAATAAATAACAATAAAGTCTTTTAATCCAAACAAATTGGATATGCTAGAGAAGTAGAGATGAAACGCACAAGAGTTGAAGCACATGAACAACCAACCAGAAAAAAAGAAAGAAAGAAAGAAAACCAAGAAAAAGGGCAGTAAACAAAAAGGGTACCAGGAGGAAGCTGAACAACCAACCAGAAAAAGAAAGAAAGAAAGAAAATCAAGAAAAAGGGCAGTAAACAAAAAGGGTACCAGGAGGAAGCTGAAAATCAAAATTCTAGCACCTGATTTAGCTTCCACACTCTTCTACCTATGATTATTTACTTAGAAGTTATTCAGTCTTTCATCTCTCTCCAGACTTTTAATTATTTTAAATTAAAAATTCTATTTTTTAAAAATGCAAATATTATTTTGAAGTTATATAGAAATCATTACAATATTCTTACGAAAGGGCCTGTAGCCTAGTGATTACAAGAGTCTTAGTAGCACCGTCTTGGGTTTTTCAGCTCTCCGTGGAAATGAACTTTTTAGGATTTAACGATATTGTGCTTTCGATGGTAGACCTCGTCAATCTCAAGGATTTTCCGGTTCAGTCTTCGAAGATGCTTGTAGGGATAGGGTTTGCGTACATCTATTCATAGGGGTGAGTGTGCGCGCGTTGTGAGTGTCCGAGTTATAATGTGTAATACCAAATTCATAACTTTTTAAAAACCTTTCTAAAATGATCATATTTTGATGAGAGAGGAGAAAAAAATATTATTTTTAGATAATGGAGAGGAGAGGAGAAAAATATATTAGCATGGTAGTGTGAGAGATGGAAATCAATCATTAGGTTGATACCTTTGTCAATCTTGTTCTAAGAGATTTGAATCTAATTGTCGGTGACTATAGAGAAGAAAGAGAAGAAGGATGAATAAAAATAACAAATTTCATTGAAAATTATATCATATTTTTTAGGGAAATAAATTTTTCCTCTAATATTCATCCAAAAAGTTCAAAACTTAAAATATATACTAAGGCAAATCTATTTTCCTATTGTAGCATGAACATTTTAGC